>JAAGNO010014955.1:81076-124252 GCA_033439905.1 Ceryle rudis
TTTCTTTTCTTTTCTTTTCTTTTCTTTTCTTTTCTTTTCTTTTCTTTTCTTTTCTTTTCTTTTTCAGAAATACACTGGGAGGCGTTTGTTAGACCACAGCCACAGGCTGCTTCAACTCTGCTGAAGACATCCTTTCCCTGATGGCAAACCAGCCCAAACCATTCACTGAAAGAAGACCTGTTTTTGTTATGTTCTTCTCAATTCTGACAAAAAAAAAAAACCAAAACACCAAAAGAACCAAACCAAAAAAAAAACCAAAAACCAAAACAAGGAAATAATACCTGTTTTTAAGGTCTGATTTCCAAGAATTCAGTGTGTCCTGTTGTGGCTTTCCTGCCTCAGTTCTGGTTAATTTGCCTCCCACTCTGCCCCAGTCTTCAAGACACTGAGCTGAGTTAAAGAGTAGACAACCCCTTGGGTCCTCTACTGTATGTGGTGTCTTGCAAGACAGTAACACAGCCAGCCTGCTCTTCCTGCAACCCCAGCAACAAAACACCTGCTAACAACTCAACTGTCTGAGGTCCACCTCAACTTGAGCCCTTCTTGGATGCTCAACCACTCCTCTGGGACCCATGGTGAGAACAGGTCTGTTAGGGAGGTTCAAGCTACTGGAAAGCTGTGGGGTCTACTTTAGGGGCTGGTGATATCAGGAGGGCATACTGATGGAGAAATCTTAGAAAATCTGCAGGAAAGCCACCTACGCAGATGAAGTGCAAGCCCCATACCATGTGCCATCCCAGAGCTCACCTTTTCTGCCAAGCCCATGGTTTGTGACTTGCTGATTTAGCTGCCTCACTTTTAATGGGTTCAACTAAGCACCTAAATACCAGGTGGGCTCTTTCCCATGCTCCCCAAAGCTATCACCAAATAATACACTGATAATGTAGTCCCTTGGCTATTTATTACTTTTTAATTTAATTTCCCACATAGTGACCTCATCTCTACATGCCTGGTAGAGCTTTACAGCACAGCACTAATGTACCCACAGTTTTGAATCGTCTGCGGCTGCTGTCAGTGATATACTTCAGCTGATTCAGCAGCATTTCTTATCCCAGAAAAAAAGAAACAATAACAACAACAAAAGCTGATCTGATTTTCTGGCAAATAACTTATCTTGACAGCACAGCTATCAATTTCCAATGCCCTCCCTGATGCTCCTGCTAGAGGCTCAACTGGAGAAGCCACCTGGGCTTTACACACAGAGGTCAACCCTGAAGCAATTGAGTATTTGTATGGCCATGGATGGGAGATGCAGTGGCTTTCCTTCCTGAAAGTATCCCTTTTTCTTTTCCTTCTCTCATTATCAGAGCAGACATACCAGAGCTACCAGCTGGCCAAAAAGGCAGGCAGTGTTTGATTGACATAATTTTTTCTTAGATTTGTGGACCTCCGGGAGAGGGAGGGTTGGCTGAGCTTATTCCAAGGTGGGTAAACATCGAGTTGTCAAGTTCTTTCTGGTCATGGGCTCATAATTAAGACTCCTCTGCTCATGGAAGGGTCAGGAATAGGGCACAAACACAGCACCTGAGAGCTGAGCTGGAGGTGAAGTGGGTAAAGGTGAAGTTATGGTTGGAAACTTTCAGGCTCCAAATAAGCCAAGGACTTTCTCAAACCCTAGTTTAATGTTTTGTTGCTGTCTCTCTCCATGTGCTGTTCAAGCATCAAGCAGCTACCAGATGGTGGGGTGCTAACCTGTCCTCCCTGTCATTCCTTGCACCTTGTCTGAATTATTGATGCAATTTTTCTGGAAAGGCTTAGTCAGGTATCAAGCACAAAACTGCTTTGGGTATAGAGCTCTTTGCTTTGTCTTCTTGCCTACATATTTTTGAGCGAAAACCCACAAGAAAAAGATATCTAAAAATCCTTCCACCTGGAATAAGACTCACAAAGGAGGCTCATTAAACTTTGATGATTATCAATTCAAATGGAGCTCTGTTGGACAAAGAGATAGCTGCTGCTGAGGGCAAGCCAGTTTTTCAGGACTCGGCTCAAAGGGGTTGTTGGCTAAATGTGGAAAAGCTTGGCAAGGGATTTAGCTCCACTGAGAAGCCTGATCAGAGAACCAACCTGACAAAGGGTTCTGGCACTTAGAGAAATCAAGGTCTCTCCAGCCACTTAAAAGGAAACCTGGGTAGAAGAAAGAACAAAGAGGCAGGATTTTTTTTTCAACACAGGCATCCTTTGAATTGAAGATCCTGCACAGGGAAAAGAAAGCTTCCTTAGAAGAGGGGGTAGAAGAGAATGGTTTAGAAGAGAAACCCTGTGTAGGAGGAGAAAGATATAGGACATTTTTTTGGGTATATGAATAAAGTCAGTAGAATGTAAGAGAAAAAACCCCAAACTGCTCAGGCAGGGAAGTGCCTGCAGATGTTGCATTGTTTTGTCTCTGCAACTGTTTTTTCCTTGTGCTACAGCGAAGAGTGATTGTGCTTTGAGCCCCTGCAAAGTATGTGCACTTGCATGATCCTACTGCAGTATGACCTTGGGAGCGAGGAACAGCAAACTGTCCAGACAGTGCATCTGCACCAGAGAGTCCCATTTCTGGGGCACAGCAGCAAAAAAAACACATCAGAGAGGCTCTGGGGAACTCCAGAATATCAGGAGAAATACAAATTACTATAAATGAAGAGGTCAGGCCAGGACACACCAGAGTTACCTGTCAGGTAGTTCAGTGCAGACCCTCACTGGAGCTGTACCAGGTGGTAATTTAGACTGAGATATAGCAGCAAAACTTACACCTTTCCCCACCAGAAATAAAAACCCCAGCACAGATGCACTTATGCCAAAAAAAAGAAAGGCCTTTTCCCAATCCATATATTCCCTTTTGGCAACAGGTTTGAGAATGAACAGCAAATCCACTCGTTCTCCAGAGCTAGTTTGATGATAACTCTTCTAAAACATCCACGCCAGTGACCCATTCCTCAGGGTGGTTAGTCAATGCCAGCAGCACTGATTGGAAATTTTCTTGGAAAATTATTTTCTTTTAAATATTGGGGTTTCAGTTGTGAGATTTTAAAATTGTCCTTTATCTGCTCAGAAACTCACTATACTTTGGAAACACTTGTTGCCAGTGACCAGACACGGAATGCCTCAAATCCAAGTATGTCTATGTAGGTGTATACATATATATGTGTATCTACACCCAGAGAGATGTGCTTACAGTTTGTAGAACAGCATGTGTGTGTGTTTATATGTATATAGACATATTTCTTCATAATGAGTGGGCACATAGCTTTTCTCTGAAAAGGGGGAATTTATCCAGGGAAAATTTAGACAAAAACGAAACTCTTCTCAGTAACCACCATTTCCCCCAGGACACCCATCAGTTCCTTTTTGGTGGCACAGTGTTTAACCAGACCTTGCTGCCCAGGAGGGTGGTGACACACGTGGCCATGCCAGCTCCCCCAACCCGGAGATTCCCTGTGCCCCGGGGAACCCCAGCAAAACACAATCCCCCTACACTGCAAAAACTTTGCAGGCTGCTGCATGTCTACAGGGCTGGCTGGTGCTCCCACTTTGAGACAGCCCCACTGGGAATCTCAAAGTCAGTTAAACCAGTGGTGGGCTCTGAGGTTCTGCCTGTGGCTCGAGGAGGGTCGGCAGCTATGCCCTTGAACAGCCAAGTGGCCAGGGGCTATTTCTGGATTTAACATGAGATTGAGAAACACCAGAGTTAAAAGTGCGTCTTTAAAAATTTAGACCAAATACAATTGTTAAGGGGTGACCGCTCACTCACTCGATGAAAGGTAGAATAGAATAGAATAGAATAGAATAGAATAGAATAGAATAGAATAGAAATAGACTATTTCAGTTGGAAGGGACCTGCAACAATCACCTAGTCCAATGTCCTGGACAATTCAGGACTGATCAAGAGTTAAAGTATGTTATTATTGTTCAAACTGTGTTATTGTTTAAATGCCTCTTAAACACTGACAGGCTGGGGTTATCGGCCACCTCTCTAGGAAGCCTGTTGCAGTGTTTGACCACCCACTTGTTAAGAGACGTTTCCTAACATCCAGTCCAAACCTCCCCTGGTGCAGCTTTGAACCATTCCATCTTACCACTGGGTAGCAGGGAGATCAGATGTCCCATGGCTTAGCTCTTTTACAACAAGGAGGGTGGCAGCAAGTTCTGAACAAAATTGTTGCAGGGGGAAGGGAATATTTATCTCCTTTCTTGTGTCCTGTTTGCTTGCACGGTTGCCCTCTATAGAGCACTGGCTTTTATTAGTGATCTGGGCCTGCAGATCATGATCGTATACCATCTGTATGAACACCACATCTCCGTTACAACCCAGCACTGTCTCTAAGCCATCTGTAGGTGTTTGTTGTGCAGAGCAGCCCAGGAAGCAAAGACCTTATTGCATCACACCAGAGTGAATGGGGACCTGGAGTGCAGAGTCCCGGTGCATGGCACCTAACATTGAGCAGAGGTGATGAGTGTCACGAAGGGTCCGGTGAAGTGACCTTGTTTATTTAAGTCCATGTCCTCAGGAATGAATGCTGAGCAATGCGAACTTCAGACATGCAATTTAAGGATGTGGGATCCAAAGTTCTGGCTGAGTTCACAATGCAAATGTCACCCAGGGACTATTGCAACTGGGCTCCCTTCCTGGCCCTTCTACAACTTGGGGTTGGATTTACTCCTTATTCCCCCTCTTGCTCCTATAACATCCAGCAGCCCACCCGCCTGGGGCTGCTCCATAATTCAGGGCTATGGGAAAGAAAACGGGAAGGGGTGGTTTTTGGGAGGAGGAGATAAATGGATATCAGTGGTGTGATAGGAAGGTCAGCTGGAGGAAGGAGAGGTCAGGACTGAGAGAGCATGAATCAGATAATGGGTTAGACAGGGTGGGGAAAAAAAAAAAAAGACAGGAAATTCACATTTGTTACAGGAGAAAAGGAGGAAGCGAGGAAAGGGGATGAAATGGGTGAGGATACGGTTAATAGCCAGAGAAGATGTGAGGTAGAAGAAGGTAATTTTTTCTTCCAAAATATGCAGATGGGCTTGACTGCAATGTTTTACTGACTGAAAGCAATTTCAGGAAATTGTTCCTGCATGAAAAGAAAAAAAGAGACATTATTTTTTAGTAGAAATATTTCACTTCTCTTTGAAGCTTCTCTCATATTAACAAATTATCTGAGCAATTTATAAAAACACTTAAGAGATCACTGCGGTCAGACAAAGTGCTTGTCTGGCCTGAAAAAAGTTACTTCATTAAAATGGTCTTTTCCCCCTTCCTAGATGGAAAGTGTTCGTTTCTGGTTACCCCACAGCAAATATGTTTATTTTTTCCGGTCTGGCCACCCCTCACCCCTATCAGTTATCTGTGCAGTTCTGCTTTTCAGCAAATTTACACAGCTGACAGGCGGGGATATGAGTACCGCAGATGGGTACGAGAAGGAAGTCCTGTTAAGCAAGAAAGGTGATCATTAGAGTCTGACCAAACCCATTGCTTGTAAATATTAACAGAGCAGAGAGTGTCTCCATTACGTGGGCATGACCATGGAGAGGGAGGTTGCTTTGCACTCTCAACAGTGTCATTATAATCCAACCTGCAGCCGGCTGCGTTTGAAAGAAAACAGCTTTCCCAGCTCTCTTCCAAGACTTGTGTATGTGAATAAACCCTCCAGCTCGGAGAGGAAGCTGGTGACAGATGGAGCAAGAGCTCGGCTCTTCTGCCGTCCTGGCCTGGGCTCCAACCACAAAACCACACTGACTTTACCCATCAGCTAACCTGGCTCACCCGTGCACAGGCAGCATGCTCACCCATGGCCCACCGGTGCTGAGCCAGCTGCCAGGTCTTGCCAATGCTCTGCATCCCCTGCAGTTTGACAGTTTGCTGCCACGCTGTGCAGAAATACTTGAGATGTCTCCAGCCCTGCTTGTGGGATCTGGGGCAGGGAACTGCGGGAAAAGGAGGAAAAGTTGCTGGTGCTGAGCAGCTGTGGGTATTTCCTACCGGCACTGCTCTGAAAGCAACAAACACAACTTTTGCAACAGCTTGAATTGAAAGATTGATGCTAGAGCAGCTCGCATCAGCACAGGTCCCCAAGTAATGTGTTTTTGCACATGGGTATTTACACCAGTTCTTCTTGGGTTCTTGTTTTCAGACTCAATCAGCAGGTTGTTTTTGAGCAGAACATCACCTTTTGCTTTCACGTAAACTGCCTGACTCCCAGCTGAACCAGGAAAAACAAACAGCACACAACAAAGTCGTTGCTGTGCAGAACTAAGGGATTTGCCAGGAGGTCTTTGATTTGCTTTGCTTCTCTGGTTACAAACACACAACTTTCTCAGGATGGCAAAACCTCTTTATTTGGTATAACTGGGTGGGAAGAGGTTTTCTAATTGTATTTTATCCGCTGTCACTCTGAAATATAATGGGGAGCACAGTCACGGCAGCACGGGCTGAGTGCTTTTGAGCAGCGTGTTTAGATAGGGATTTACTTAGGAGTGGATTTCTTTGCAGCCAAGTTTCTATTATTTATTAAGCATCTGCATTATCCTCAGCTCACAGAACCAGTTCACATCCAATTCCTAAAGGTTTTATGGAAGATCATGTGATTTCACTTAAGTCCCTTCCTCTTGGGGCCATTCAGGTGTTTACATATTGCACTTGGTGCCGAAGCAGTTTTGTTTCTGCAGAAATGCTGCCCAGCTTTCTCCAACTGCTTGGACAATCTTGTCCTAGACAATGTTTTTTCTTAAAACCAAATCTCTTCAAAGTCCACAGCTCCACATGATTTTATTAACCAGAGTTTATATTCAACCTTTTTGATGCCATTATGATTAAGAGTAGCCATTAAAAATCAAATGAGATGGTTCTATATGGTTTTGTTTCTCACCTCAGAATTTAGGGACTTGCCTCCTGATTTTGTTCTAATTGGACCTTGTGCTTGAGGTGTGATTTTGCAGGATAGAGGCTGGCTGCGACCACATGGTTGGAACAGTGGGGTCAGGAGGAGCACAGTCCTCAGGAATGATTGCTGCCATCCCATGGGGTGCCCAGATCACACCACCCCCCTGGTCCTACCACCTCGGGGAGCTGAAAGAGAAGGTTACAGGAAATGGCTCGCCCCGGGGTTATCTGTGCAGCCGTAGTTGTGTTTGCACATACATGTGTGTCTCTGCGTCGCACACATGGAGCTTCCTACTGGTATCCCCATGAGGCTTTGGCTACACAAACAAAGACAGGGGAGCTCAGAAGGGATGAACAGCTCGAACACCCAAGGTCTTAGGGCTGATCCTGCTGCACACCAGGCAACCTTTACCTGGACCTTGTTTTACTACATTTAAAAGCACGGATGAAAACATCCTCAAACCCCTGGCCAGCAAAATTTTTCCTACAAATAACCCCTGGTACATGGGTATTTGCAACTCTTATTTTGCACCTTAAAGGGAAAGCAGCTGCAAGGGGGTGGTAAAGATATTTTCACTTGCTTTTGTTATATACCCTGTGTTACATGCATGCCGGTGATGCTGTGAGCAGGGTGGGCAGAGTTATGGGTCCTTAGTCCCCCTGCTGAATGTACCACTCATTTTAGTTAAGAAACAAAACCTTTGGGACAGGGAAGTTTATTTTATTGCCAAAATTCTCCTCTGATGGCAAAGTCTGCAGCTTCCCTGGAGGACCAGTCTTGTGCTGCTTCTCCCACCGAACCCTTTCAAGTGCACACGAGTCCTTGAGGCGAGTTTATTATCCCAACACAAAACACCACACTAGTGGAGTGGTGTCCTTCCGGGCTGCTTGGTAAGCATCTTCTCCTGCAAACACAGCCTCTAGGCACCAGTTTGCGGTCCCAGCTGTTTTGAGCTGCCCTGAGTGTGAATTCCCAGGTCAGAGCAGGGAATGGTAACAGGTGCCAAAATGGGTAAGGTGTGCCAGGATGGGAATTGGGGATTAAAGAGCAGATATGTTGCCTCCCCAGCCAACTCCTTCTGCTCGGGGGAAAAGCAACTTCTGGCAGGCAGGTGGGGTGAGCATCTTCTCTGTGTGTTCGGCAGCTGACAGCTAAAGCACCCACAAGCTGGAAGTGCCCTTGTCCAGGTCAGCGCTCAGCCCTTTTCCATCACTCATGGTTTGTACCTGACAGAGCTGTTTGGAGAGAAAGACAGGGAGTGCACTGAGATGCCCTTGGAGGGATGTTCAAACCATGCTGCTACCCCAACCATAGCCCATCTGTGTCTCTCAGATGGACATGTCCATGGTGTCACTGCCAGGATGGTGGCTGTACCCCAGGATGCACCTCCTGAGTTTGAGAAACTCCAACAGTTTGAGGGTGTTTAGCAGCTCCAGCTGATTCTTAGGTTCAGCCTTTTCTCAGATAGGAGGAACAGATAACACAGCATCTTTCCCCAGCTGCTGACAGGAACAGGTCTGAACCCAGGAGCTTGATTCCCAGAGCACTTCAGCCCTTACTTTCTCTCCAGTGCCAGAAGATTTATAGGTGGATCTGCACCATCAGACCCTAATTATATTGCTTTACCATTCCCTCCCCACAAATCTGCAAAAGCAAGAGTTTCCTTTTATTAGGAAAAAAGGGTGGGTGGGGGGTGGGGGGTGGAGAGAGGCTGTTTCTAGCCTTTCTGGTTGCAAACCAAGGTAAACTCTTGCCTTTGAGTCTGCAGCCAGGCAGACTGCAACAGTAACACCCGCAGAAAAGGGTGTGCTCCCATTCATCTCAATGGGTGTTAACTTGGAAGGGTAATTATGACCCCTGATGCCAAGAGCTCTAACCGTTTTCACTGCTGAGCATCCCAGCCCATAAATAAAGCCTCTGGCCGGCTGTGCAGAAACCTGGGTGGGAGGGAAGTCGTGTAGCAGTGAGGTGTTGACTTTTGGATGTGCCAGGAGTCTGAAACGCTTTGGCTCTTGCCGAGGTTCTCAACATTTCTGCAAGCCTGTTTCCACCAACACCACGGCAGAGATGCTCTGCTGCCCCAGAGGAGCAAGTTAGGGATGGGACCAGAGATCCCTCATTAATTTACTGGGGTTTCTGTGAAAACAGTCCACCAGCAATACATTTAGTTCAGCTGCCCAAAGGAATGAATATCTGCTGAACACCTTGTGCTGGGTTTCCCTGGGAAACTCAGCTAGTGTTAAGATAAACAAGGTCCCAGGGACCAGAGGAGGGTGCAGGGTGGAGGTGGATGTGGGGAGCTCATCTCTTCCTCTGCACCATCTCTTTGTGCTGGAGACCCTGGCTGAGGTGAGGTACTCACCATCCCTGGAGCTGCACAAAAGGCACATGTTTTAATAATCTAATTAGCTGAGGCAGATAAACAGTAGGAGAGAAGGAAATGTATAAAGAAAGGGAGTGGTTCAGGCAATCATGCAGACTCCCCTCCATCTCCCTGCTTCTACAGGGTTCTAGCCCTTATCTGAGTGTGGAAAAAAAAATATCACTTCAAAATACAGAAATGAGAATGGGCATGAAGCCTTATTCCGAGAAGAGATGTACATCAAGGAGCATGATCAGCTTCAATTCATTAACTCTGGAACCTACTGATAACAGCTATCTTAGTAATTTCTGCAATAAAAGTGTAAGTAAAGAAGATAAGCTGGCATATTAATGTCTCATGTCCTGTAAAATGAGAGCGTCTCATCCCTTCTTCTGACATCCTACAGATGGACCAGCAAAGATCTGGAGAACTGACCTGGTCATTGTGTGCTCCTAAGGGAAAAAAGTGGCACAGGCCTTTGGTGATGTTAGTACCAGAAATCGTCTGTGTGCCTTCAGCTGCTTTTTTTTCCTGTTACTCTTCATGATTCTTATGGTGAGGCACAGCTGTGCCTAATGTAAATAACTCTGTGCTCATCTATTGAAAGTAAAAGGAAGGAAATTAATGACAATAAAATAGAGCCCAAACCTCCCACTTACAGTCAATGCTGGCTCTGCCTCGTTAACCCTTGTTTGGTTTTGGTTTCCTGGTAGCCAGGGAAGGTAGTTTCCTCTTAGTTTGTGCTGTTCCATTTTAGTTTTCAAAGCCCCTCTGAAATTATCTCTCTCCTCACAGCAATGGGGATGCAAAAAACGGCCACCTTGCTTTTGACTCCACACTTACCATTAATAATTTAACTTATGCCACAGGGGTAGCAGACATCCCAATAAACCACTGCTATGCCTGCAGCTGTAGAAGTCTGAAAGACACTGCTAGTAGTACGCTGGGATTCATGGCTGATGGACCAATGTCATTAATCATGTTTAAGTCCCACACATGTTAAATATGAGGGTAAGTAGTGTGTATTAAAAAGGCCCTGATTTATTTTGTCCTAAGATAGGTGCTGAAAATAAGGCATTCTAGGTAGGTGTCTTTCTTTCCATAGTTTATTAGTATATCTTAAATGACAAGCTATTGTGGCTATACCCAGCCATCCAAATTGAGGAAGAGCTTGATGTGCCCTCCAAAGCTGTTGATCCCCTTCCCACTGATGCCCATCAAGTAAAGCCCAGGACCACAGCATGTGCAGGCTTACTGCACCTGCTAGGTGCTATTTAAACTGAAAAATTCATAAATAGCATCACCCTCATTTTAAAGAAGAGGAAATGGAAGCCCAGAAATTAAGCTGTTTGCTCTAAGTCATGCAGTAAATTCTCTGGAGACTTCTCCATATGTAAATTCTACACCAAAATAAATGCTTGGTTTTTGCACCGTTTGTCCTGTAAGTGCAAGTGTTGCACATTGGTCTGAAAAGTAGAGTTTTGTCCTGCTGGTGAAAGTCAGCCTTTGATAAAACTCAGTCACTTTTATTTCAAACTGAGTGTTCGCACACAGATCTGTTCTTAAATAGGTGGAATTCATTTTGGAGCAAAGTTGGATGTAGCTCATCCTTCAGGAACGGAAGTAAATTATTTGCAGGTCATCCATATAAAATCCTCTGTGGATAATTAAGGCACTTAAGTTAGCATTAACATCCCTTAGGCTTGTTCATAGAGGTTTTCTGGGGGGCTGGAGTATGGGGAGAGCACTGAGAGTCAAACACATGTGCTAAGCATCAGGGAATGGGACAGGCTCAGAGGTAATGTGGTGGCATCTTTCTCATTTTCTTTCTTGACCAGACTGGCTGCTGTGGAAATTTTGTCCAAAGGGATTTTATCACCATCTCAGCTCCTTTTGGACCAATTTCACAAGAGGACTTCTTCAGGCCTTTAGTGATGAGGGAGGATGAGATCTTCCATTTGTCTTTCTTTACACTATGATGCTGTGGGTCTGATCAGTCCAAAGACGACTTGCTGTCACCTTTTGCTCTGCATGCTCAGCACTCAGGCTTGGTTTAAAAAGAGGCCAGAAACCTGCCTAAATCTGCTGGTGTCTCATACAACCACAGCCCTTGCCAGTCTTCCCTTTGCATGACTTCCCTGTTTCTTTTTACCTTCAGGACTCAGCTGTCAAGGGATGCAGGTCCAATCCAGCAAACACCGGTGTGTACAAGCCTGTTCATACTCCAACTTCTCTGTGAAATCCATTTACACTTCTCACATGGGGGAAGCTAAATCTCTATTGAGTTGTTGATACAGCCGAAGCCTCATCCAGGACCCAGAAGGTGGGAGGGAGCCTGGTGATTGTCAGGCTGATGGGAAATACCACTGAATTCTCTTTGGCCTGACCCGAACATCAGCTCCAATGTCCTGTTGTAACACCTATGAAAGGAGTCCTGTGAAGACAAGAAATGCCAGAACAGCAGCAGATATTACTGCAGGCAGCAGCAAACAGCCTCCATTTCAGAGATGTTTTCTGAAGCAGAAGGGCAGTGAAGGGGGTAGCTGCCCAGATCACTTTGAAAGACAAGGAGCGCAAGGTGTCCAACAGCTTTTTGTACCAATTACAAAATTAGCACCTTCTGATGCTTTTCTTCCCCTGCTGAGTCAGAAGAGTGAACCCTCATGCTGCCCCTTTCTGCCTGCACACTCCTTTGGTGTTAAAGAGCTGTGTTTGAGCCCAGCAGCTGCAACTTTGAGTTTTTGTCTTTTGTTTTATTATTTAACAAGCCCAGGAAACCAGCAAAAAAAAAGTGCAAAGAATTGCACAGCCTTCAAAAACAAATCAGAAAATGTTGAGAAGATTTGAGGTTCAGCTGCCATATGTGGCATTATTGCTCTGGTTTGACTCTTTTATAGCAAGGCAGGGAAGTGCAAATAGGCCAGCACACTTCTTATCCTGGTAAAGTGATCTGCAAACCCATCCTGGATGTGTAGGGGAGGAAAAAGTTGATCCTCAGGTCCACAGACCTCCTGAGGGGCTCCCCAGTTGAGAAGGTGCTTCAGAAAACTTGTGTGTGAAGGAAAACAAGACAAAGGCTCTGCAAAAATGAAGCAGCGAGGTCTTTGAGGTGAACTGAAATGCACATCTGAAACTGCTGTGTTGTCTGTCTTTGACACATCTTCCTCATTTCCCCTCCCTCAGTCGTCTCCAGAGAGGCAGCTGGGGCAGTCACACAGACAAGGCGGTTAGGATGAGAAACCATCAGCTGTAGTCCTGGTTGTCCCTTCTTGCCCTAACCCCTCATCATCGTTTTCCCCGCTTGTTAAATGAGGGATGGGACACCCTCCAGGAGACACAAGGTGGACTTGCTTACCAGCTGGTGAGGACCTTGTTCCCAGCAAGACAGATGGGAGTTACATCCTAGGTGTCAATGGGAAGAGGTCTTCATGAGTTGTGACCAACACTGTCTTAAAAAGCTGAGTAGCTTGCTGCTGACAGTGCAGATCTACAAGCCAGATGAACAGTGTGATTGGGCAAATTATTAGGGAAAAAGTAGTCAGTTTTGCCAGGGACATGTTTGTAAGTATTTAATGGTGCTATTTTTGATCACACAAAAAGAAACTGTTTCTGTGATGCAGGAAACCCATAGGACAACTATTCTGGATTGTAATGAGGTCTGAACAAGATGAAAGATCCCTTGTACCCTGAACATGCACAAAAAGATGCTCCTAATATATCTAGATGGACCAATTGGAGACAAGAAGCATCAGCATTTTACAGGTGACAAATTGGACAGATAGGCAGATTAAGGGGGTTTTATGTAGGGAAGTGACTGGGGAATGAACTTTTGGTGTGAATTAAAATTCCATGCCACCTGTAGAGCTTGAGACCATATCCAAACCAAATGATGGATGTGGTCCTGATTGCTGGAGGGTCTGGATAGGTGCCAGGCTGCAGCCCCTTTTGGCCCCACCGAGCCTGCCAGCCTGGGTAAATGGAGGACAGCAATGTAGGCACAGCATTTGTGCATGGGTGTAAGCTATTCTGAGAATGGACCAAATTTCATTGCACCAGATACTAGAAAGGTAATTCATCAGAGGAACGTTGGACATCTTCCGCTGAGGTGTTCACCTTGGGCTTCTTTTGCAGTCAGCCTAAAGGAAGGTTCATCTGAGCTCAACGGATGTTTCACTTAGGGTCAGCTGAGTTCCTGGTAAACCAAGTTTAGGGTGAGTGACCCATGCTGAAGAATTTCTGTAGAGATTAATTCACCCTTCAAATGGAGTAAGTGCACATACTTTGGGTGATCATGAATAGCTGTTCTGGTCTCTTTCCTCATGTATCAAGTCCTAAGTGCCTTGCCCAGGGCAATGGTGGAGCTGGGAGACAGACCAGCTCTCCAGAGTTGCAGATTTAATGCCCAGAAAGCATGTTTTGCTTCTAAACACACAGGCAGAGCTGGCTGGAATTTAGAAATTTTGTCCCCTGGGAAATGTCCACATTTGCTTCCTATTTATCATTCCAAATCTGAACAAAACCATAAAATTTTAAAGCATTTGATGGAACAGGAATGTAAAAGCCATTCAGTCTGACACCACTGAAACATTTCACCTTGATAATGTCGAAACCAAACATAACAAAGGCACACGCAACATAAATCCCAGCACAATAAAATATAACACACATTGAAAATGTTTCAATTAATATTGCAATACAATAGAAAATGAATCAAAACAAGCTGAAACAATATCTCTCTGTGTCACTGAATCATTTTAAGATTGCTGAAGTGAAATTGAGGAAATGCAATTTGTTAAAATGTTTCACTGAAAGCTTTTCATGAAAATTTATTCTTGTGAAGGCATTTTAAGATGGAGAGTGATTTTCTCAAAAAAAATCGCGAGCAGCTCTGGGATGTGTGGTTTTTATTATTCTTCAAAATAACGTAACTTCCAATAATTGACAAGACCTACTCATAGATATAGTAGGTGTAAATAGAAATAGTTCCTTGGACCCTTTTTAATGCACACCACAACCTTTATTACATGCCAGTGGTTTTTGATTGCTGGATAAATTTCAGAGTAAGCTGTTTCGGTAACACCGATGGCAACATCTAGAATGGGCAATATCATCGTCAGACTTGGAAAATTCAGCTAACCCCTGTGACATGTCATGCATGGGTTTTTCCCCCATCAGAACCAAGTCATCTGACAGATCCCTCCCTTCCTTATACCATAGTAGCAAATGAGCTAACTAATTATTACCTCTGACTTGACCAGAGTCATCTTTTTGTTATTTACCAGTGGTGACTAATTGTCACAGACAGTCATGCTCCAAAAAACAGTTGCATGATCACATGTGCTGGATGGGTCTCACCTGGATGAGGGTTGTCTCTCCCTGCAATGCTGCTGACTGGGACATCCCATGCTGCTTTGGATATTTTAAATCCAAACTAAAAGCAAGTCAGAATAGAAGGGAGTAGGGAAACGTGTTCATGGTGGTGTCCCAACATGACAAAGTCAGAGTCTTTTTGCAGCTCCCAGTAAATGAGAAAAAGAGAGAGGTTGCCTCTGTGTATTGGATGTCCATGCTCAGCAGGGACCTTGCCCACAATTCAGTCTCTCACTTGCCTCTGTTTCCACAATGCCCAGAGCTTACAAAAAGACATCTTTTTTTTTTTTTCAGTGATCTTATTTCTGAGTTAGGTGAAGCGACTGCTCTGTATGCGGTGGGTGAGATTTGGAGGGGAAAGGCTTTTCAGTGCACTCCCAGACAAGGCTTTCAGGGCATGAGGGCTTCATCACTTCCATCACCTGCCACAGGGACAGCTGAGTCCTGTTTTGGCATCAGAACAGGCAAAATGGCACCTTTTCAGGCTCAGCAAGTGTTTCTGAGGATCTGCAAATGCCAGCCTGGGGCCGAGTGTAATGAGTCTGCAAATCTTATCAGATGGAGACTGGAATGAGTTGCCAGGTGGCTGGTGCTCACCTGGAGGGGTGGGCATGGCCATGTCCTCTGAACAGAGAGGGATAAGACTCACACAATATCTACCATGAACCAGTACCCAGACACAGCAAGTATAGAGGGAACAGAAACGGTGGTCCATGTTATGCTGTGCCTGCTCCTCTGTCAGGACAGGGCTTTTCACACCCTGAGCATGCTTTTCCCACAGTGAGTGTGCACTGAGCAGGTGATTGACACAGACCCCTGCTAAAGCCCTGGTGCCAATGAAGCAGAGAGGACATGGTAGACATGCCCCTTGAAGGGCACAGGGGGAGACTGTATTTGGATGAAAGCTGTCCTCTTAGAGTAGACTTTAGTTCTCAGTTCTTGCTCTCCAGCAGGAATCAGGCTGAAGATACCTGGAGAAACAGTCTCCAAGGTCTGTCTGGGACCAGAAGGCTTCAAACAACTAATGAGAGCCCTGTTCTTTTGTGACTTTTGTTCCATCATTTCAGGGGCTGACCTGTGCTCACAGAAGTCAGTCCTATGGTATGTAAACCCTACTTTGAACTTCCTCCAAGCTCATCCTTTATAAATGCATGTCCATACCACAGCCTGATCGCAGCAGGGAGGAGTGGAGAAGGCACCACATCACCCATCACTGAGAGTACCATGAGAAGGCAAACTGGTAAAAGAAGCAGTGTGAGAAAAGCCAGTGTCCAGGAAAAATCCGGCACTGTATGATCCATTCTCTTTTTCAGTAGTTATCCTTTTTCACAAGTTTCAGCCTTGTTTGTCTGTGCTTAGGGCCAGAAAGCAGATGGATTATACCTGGAATGCTTCTCCTCACCTCTGGAAACACTCTCATTTCTCTCTGCCTCTCCATCCCAGCAACACAGCACCACACAGCACCACTCTCCCTCACCCTGCCACCATCTCTTCTCCTCCCCTTCCCCCTCTTGCTGTGGCTTGACACAGAGGAACCTGAAAATTCGCTGTGATGTTTGAATCCCAGCCAAAACTGAAAGCGAGACCCTGCGACTGGTCTGAAAGCCTAAAAACCATATGGCATTAATTCTGCTTTCCCACAGTTCCTAAAACTGCAATTAAAAGCAGCCCCCACCAAACAGAGACCCATAACTCAGCTCTGTGATTTATTGGAATAACGAAGCTTTAGGGGAAAGTTGGCGAGGACCAGGAATTCCACGTCCGGGAGCTGGGCTCCGTGCACATGGCCAACACAGAACCCAATTTATTTTATTAGCATGCCACCGATGGAAGAGCGGGATCAGAGAGGGACTTTCCTTTGAGAAAGCTTATCTTTGGCACCCATTTGGCTTCCAACAATAAACCAGCCCCTGTGTCTGCAGTCTGCTGGAGATGCTGCACGGCAGGAGCAATCAAACGAAAGCTGGTTGGGTTTAATCCGTCTCTGCACTGCGGTCGTCCAGCGGGTGAACAAAGTAGCTGCTTTTCCCATAGGTAACAAATAAATGTGGCCTGCAAGATGTTGAATACTGCAGATCCATTACCAAGGAGGTGCTTTATCATATTATCATACTTGCTTTCTCAAAACTAAGGCCTTTCTGCTCTTTAGCTGTGAGCAAACATGAAAGTCGACCTGTGGAAGCTCAGATCTAGGCTTTTAAATGTAGCTCAGTAGTCTGGGAGGGGGAGGTGGGTAGAGGAAAATCATTCTAGCTAAGGATGAAGTTTTCTGCTTGTCTGTCATTTTGCTAATGCCTGTTACAATGATCCTTTCTAATGGTGAAATGGAGTAGCTAAGTATAGACAGGATCAAACTAATTGCTAGGAGACATTTTATAATCTTTGTGACCTGTCACTTGCACATCACTCTAACTCATGTGATAAAGGCAAACTTTAGCCAAATAGACTCTCAGAGTAATACCAGGAAAGAAGTACCGTGGGAAGTACCTTCTTCATTTAAAAGAGGGTATAGTAGAAACACCAAACACATCATAATTCCATCTCCTTTGCAAAACACAGGCTCTGCCAGTTGTCTAGCTCTGGTTTTCCACCTCCATACCTGCTGATACAGCAGGCTGAAGGAGCACTGGTCTATCTGGTGTTTGCTATCATGCTTGTTGTGATGGTTTTCTCACCCACACCGCTGAAAAGGCAACCCAAGGTTCCCCCCAACTTCATTTGGTGAGCAGGAATATTTTCTGTTGCAACTTGTTTTCACACAGCAGTTTGTGTAGATGTCTGACAACATTTTTAAAGCAGACTTTCAGGTGCAGGAGAAGATTATATTCACCCCATGCAGAGCCTTAAGCTGCAAAGCCTTGTGTCTCTGTGTTGTACAGCTCGTGCTGGCAATCAGCAGAGTGGGGTACTCCCTGTACAAAGAGACCATTTGCTGCACACCTGCCTCGATAGAGATCTCCAAACATAACTGCTGATGGGGAATTGTCACTATGCAACTTTATACCGGAGCAGGTGCAGTGGAAAGCTGGCTGCAGTGTCTGGTGACAGGAGAGTGAAGTTGTTTGCTTTGCTTTGCCTAGCAAAACAAAAGTGAGACCTAAGTGGAAATAAGCATTTTTCTAACTGTCTCAGGCTTGAAGTTTTATTTGTGTCTTGGAGCCTTTCAAGCAGAGGCAAGATATCTTCAGGGTCTGAGGATGGAGTTTCTGGAAGGGACCAGTTGACAGGACAGGGATATGATCCTCACACTAGATAATGAAGCTTGGTAAGGGTCAGTGAGGATGATATTCACCCTATGTAATGTCAGACATGTCCTCTGCTTAGTTAGTCCCTCAAGGTCCCCTTCACAGTCAATGGACAAAAATAGACACGTGCCGGGCATGATTCATCTTAGGTGTTGCAGATGCCTTCTTTAGGCAGTGACGAATCACTCCCTACAGCCCACTGACTGTGTTGACTATATATCCACTAACAGCAATCTCATCAGAGGGTAACAAGTTTACTGTTGCTGCTGTCTAAATGGGTGCTAAGTGATGCAGGTAGTTTTGGACCTTCCTCCTCTTCCTATCTCACTGTGACAACCCAGCTGTGGTCCCTATGCAGGAGTCCAAAGTGGTATGTCTTCAGATCCACTGGAGAGCTGTATCTAATAAAGTTGAACCGCCATAGGATTGAACAGAAATATTGGTGATTGCAATGATATTACAGTATTTCAGGTACCTGGTCAGCATGCCTTGCTCACAACTTGTGAAAAAAAGGCCCTGGGGACACCTTACTGCAGCCTTACAGTACTTAAATGGGGCTTGTAAGAAAGATGGGGACAATCTTTTTAGTAGGGTCTGTAACAACAGGACAAGGAGTAATGGTTCAAACTAAAAGAACTAGATATAAGGAACAAATTTTAAAAGAAATAGATATAAGGAAGAAATTTATTACACTGAGGGTGGTGAGACACAGGCCCAGGTTGCCCAGAGAGGTGGTCGATGCCCCATCCCTGGAAACATTCTAGGCCAGGTTGGACAGGGCTCTGAACAACCTGCTCTAGTTGCAGATGTCCCTGCTCACTGTAGAGGGGCTGGATTAGATGACCTTTAAAGGTCCCTTCGAACCCAAAATATTCCATGCTTCTATAAAATAAGTCATCAGATCTGGGGACAGGAAAGTGAACCACATTGGCTGGAGTTGCTGGGCTCTTAAACCTTCTTCATGGTCTTTGTTCCAAGATCTTCAAGGAATTTCTCTGAACTTCTCTCTCAATAGCTGAATATCCTAGGACAATGTGGACACTTGAACTCTTTTCTGCTTTCTCTATTTAACACATTAGAAATATGACTTTTCATCTTTTCCTCCTCTTCTAGAGTCTAATATTGATGGCAGGAGGCAAGTACAGCCAGTATTGTCTGGTGGAGCTGCTGTTAACTGTTTGATGGGTGTTGTGGTCTACAGGATTCATTGCAATTGTGAGGGGCAGACTGGGATGACTCGTAGGCTGCAGACCACCACACTAGAGCAGCACCTCTCATAGCACAGCACTGTCCTGCTGGCCAGAAAAAGCCAAAATGAAATACAGAGGTTTGGAGAGAGAGATGCAAAAGGAAAATGAGATGCAAGCAGATGGTGGCAATGAACATAAGGGGGGCTCTGCTCCTTGCTATCTTCAAAATAGGTTTTAATGTCTTCTGAGATATTGTTTAAGCCAGTAGCTTGTGGAGACCTCCGAAAAAAAATACCTTTCTTAGTCACCTTTACAGACCCTTCTGAAATAACCTTTACAGCCACCATTACTCACAAACCACAAATGGAAAACCACTGGTTTGGCAAGAAATTACAGGAGCACAAAGGAGAAGACCATGATGCTCTCCTCCGACTTCAAGTCTGTAGTATAATGGAATAGCACTTGCTTTTCTCAACAGAAAAATATACAAATAATCAGAAAAACATGGCAACAGGATGACACAACCATGGTATAATATTTCCCAGAATGACCTCAAAGTCGTAAATCAGATCTCTGAATTGTCAACAGCAATCCAGCTGAACAGCCAAATTGCCCCACCATCCAGCATATTTTATTAACCGTTATTACTGCTCATTATTTATTTACAGAGTGCTGTACACGTAGACACTGCTTTACAGGTACATAAAAGACCACCCCAAGGAGCTCAGTTACATTCAGGCACACAAATATGACATTCATTGCAGCAGCAGAGCTACGGGTTAACAACTGGAGGACTGATTCATGTTTCTTGCTTCTTTTTTTGGTTTTATTACACATATTTTAAATCCTGGACTTTGAGTTGACCTGGCTGTCTGAGGCAGTATATGGCCATATTATCCTAGGATCAGAGTGTCTGATGGGCTTATTTGTTCTGCCAGGATAGTTAAACTTGGGGTTGTGACCTGACACTAGAACCGGCTGGAAATTTTCCACCAAACATTTTTGTCTTTGATTGCCAGATGTCTTGGCAAAACAGGGATTTTTGCACACAAACTGAGCCCCCCACTTGGGTGGAAGGTCATCTTTGTGCTTGTTTCTGTGTCAAACTTGCTCTCCCCTTTTCCTATTCTGGGAAATGGAGGGGGTGGGGGGGTGTTTAAAATCATAAAATCATAGAATCATAAAATCATAGAATGGTTTGGATTGGAAGGGACCTTAAAGGTCATCTAGTTCCAACCTCCCTGGCACAGGCAGGGACACCTCCCACTACACCAGCTTGGTCAAAACCCCATCCAACCTGGTCCTGAACACATCCAGTGATGGAGCATCCACAACTTCCCCAGGCAACCTGTTCAGTACTACATCATGTCTTTTATTTGTTTTATTTCTGCATGATGGGGAAAAAATTCCTCTGTTTTACTTTAATCAATGTTTATCACTCTATCATTGAGTGTCTCCCAGGCCAGGAAGCTGACCCAGCAACATCCCCAAAGAACTTTTATGCCCCATGCTGCACAAGATGTGTCAAGCTCCAAGTGGAAATGCTTCTTCTTTGGACTCTGCCATTCTTCCCTGTGCTGTAGGCTGCTGGGCGATGGTATTGGAGGATGAGTGCACAGAGGGTTCTCCTCCAGCCCACCAACCTTCCATGGATCTTTAAGATCTTCAAGGTCTGCATACCTGGGTCAGGACATTGCTTTCTAGTGAGCAAAGCCCATACCACAACATCTTCCAGCTCTGCCTGTGTGTGGCAGGAGTTGCATTATAATAAATAGAATTGAGGTGTTTTGCATCCTCATTTTTCAGAGTACTGCTTGTTTCATAGGTGTTCAGACTCACTGCTGCTGTTCGATGCCATCAAAGGGCTCAAGTTTATATGGTGATAAGAGAAAGCAAAGGATCTGAGCAATTAACTCAATAGCAGATTTACTGGGGATACTAACAGGATGATATTTTCCCCCTTTGCACACCCTGATGTAGTTATGGAGTGGCATTTCTCTCCCAGTACATGATTTCTTCCAATCCCAGTTACTGCTGGGAGGAAAGACATGGCAAAATCCCTGTCCCAGATAGCAGCATTTGCCAGAGCAAGCCAAGAACATTTCTCACCATCAGCATCAAAGCACCAGATGTCTGGAGGAAAGACAACATCTGTCTGTCTGATGGGAAGTCTCCACATCTCTCAGGGATGTAGGAGGGATTGCCTCTGATTTTTTTTCTGCTTCTAACCCTATTCTTGTAGACTTAAATATAAGAGAGGATCCTTTACTAATCCCAGACATTTCAAAGTGCTTCATGTGCCAGTGAAAATCCATGTGAGCTATTAATTAATGACTTAATTGCTAATTATTTCAGTACTGGAAAGTATGCTAGACCCTCCCAGTCTGCCCAGGTACACAGCCCTGCCCTGGGGAGTTACTGGCTCATTTCTGAACAGCACAGAACAAGGTTGTAATGAAGCAGTGAAACGTTGGGGGCAGAGAGAAGCTGGGACATCTGGCTCAGGCTTTGCAAGCAGCAGTGCCCAGCCTGGCATAGCAAAGAGATGAAAAATTAACACCCAGAACAAGGAAGTGTCTTTGCTTACTTGTTTCGCACAGGCAGCCTTGCTGAAGACATCTTGAAGAGGAAGGTAAAAAAGATGTGAGACATCATTTCCTGAGATATGAGAAAGGAGAAAAGATATAAAAGAATGTTTGGGTTGTTAAGACATAAACTTGCAGATCTTCCCTACCTGGGATTAAATTCTTCCTTGGCCAAAATCTTCATCATGACCATTGGTAAATCACATAAATTCTTCAGTATCTGGGCTGCCTAACTGGGAATCCAAGAGGGCACTTCCAAGACAAACAGCAGTCATCCTGGGAAGTGCTGGTAGTCCTGGTAGCCAGCTCTGGCAAAAGCTGTGGCAGTCGGTGCTCCACACATGAGCCATGCTATGACTTGCACATCTTGCCTTTTCCTCATACCCAGAAACAAAATGCTCTCCAGTTTTCCCTGGGGCTGGAGAGGCTGCCAAAAATACAACCCTAGTCATCCCTGGGAGAGACGGAGAAATACAAGTGGATCTGGGAGCAGCCTGGAACCATCACCCAAGAAGTCACCTCAGGTTTTTCTTCTCTAGTGTTCTTCATTTTGTGGGATAACTTTTTATGGTGGTGGTTAACGTGGTCCTCCTGTGGTGCTCCTGCAGCACCCCCTGTGCCTGGTTCCAAAATGAAGTTGTGGTGGGATGCAGGTCTCCAAACAAGCCCATCTAGATTTCTGCTAATGAACGCTCTTTCTGGAGCCCTGATTTTCCCCCACATGTCAGAGGCTAATGATGCATTGTAAAAAGCTGTCCAGACTGCTGCAGCACAACCAGCACCGGAAGCAACAAGTCTTCCTGAAGGTAGCATGTCCTCACCTTCAGGGTCTGTGATTCAATCAGATGGAGGCAAAAGTGTCTCTTGCACAAAGCCAAAGAGAGTTGGGCAAAGAGTCAGATCTCAGCATGCCTGAACCCCCTTAGAGCAGGGAACCTCCTCTGGACTGGCATCCTAAAGAGCCACATCTTTGCAATCAACAAAGCGGGATGTTGCTTCAGAAGTCTCGATCCTGTAGACATTTCACTTTCCTGGTGTGAGCTTCCTTTGAGAAAACCCACCGGTTTACAAAATCCAGGCTGCATCTTTGAAAGAGGAGGTGAGCATTGGCAGTTTGGCTGCTCAGAGCACGGTCATGTAGGTGAGTTCAGCTTTTCCAGGGCCGCAGTAGGAAAAAGCTGATGTCAGGCCAGATGTGATATACATCTTAACAGAGAGGCAGGAAACATATCTCCATGTTCCCGCTAACCCTAGAAAGTGACTGCTTGGATTGCTACACAGAGGATTTGTAGCAACAAGGAGGATGTAATTAAATAACAGGGGTGATCTCATTATTGTAATGATGAGGTGTCATTTAATAAGGAGAACACAGGACTGGGAGCTGAGAACTGGAGTCCTAATCCTGGCTCTGCCTCCCAACTCCAGCAGGTCACATAAGGCCACTACCCTTTCTCCAATATGTTTCCATGAAACACAAAGCATCAGGAGACCCTGGTGCCTGCAGAAGCTCTTGCAACAAAGAGAAGAACAGTAATAATAAAAATTGTCTTGTGCCTTTACCTTCCCTATAAAATCTGGGTTAGTACAATTATCCTTCTGGCAGATAATGCAGAGCTCAGAACCAGGAGGTCACTGACAGAAATGCTAAGGCTTGCTCTGATCCTTAGGCTCTTCCAAGTGCGAGCCTGATGCTCAGGCTGAGGTGCCAAGCAAGGCCTAATCAGCACCCAAAATTTGCATCCCTGATGCAAATAGCTCAGCAGTTCCCATCAGCTGTGGTGGTGTCATGGGCCACCCATGAGACCTCAGTGTTACCCCACATCCCAACAGCCCTATGTCCAGGTTCTCACCCTGCTCGTGCCACCACTCCTACCCCATCTCCACACTGAGACACTTGGAGAGCAGCATCCACAGGTCAGAACAGAGAAAACTCCCCCCATGCAGCGTGGGATGCTGCTCTCTTTTTTCTTGGCATAGGAAAGCTGGAGCATGGAAGGGATTTTTCCCCACAGCCTGACCTGCAAACACTTAGCAAAGTCAACAGCTTTGCTCTCTGATCCCTTCCAGAATTACAAAAAGTTAAGGCTAGAGCAGCATGTGTAACAGATTCCAGCTCAGTCCCACAACCTTGTCCCAAAACAAGTTTTTTGCCTTTTAATTTTACCATTTGCTTCTGAGCCTTACATGATGCTGCCGTTTTTCTTTTGTTTTTAAACAAGCCAAACACAGCAGATAGAAATGTTGAGCTGCTTCTCAAACATGCACCATGCACTCAGAGAGGACTGAGACAGATCCATGAGAAACTCTGCTCTATTCAACAAACAGCCCGCAAGACAAAATAAACCACTGGAGCATCCCGTGTTCAAGACCACATTACGGGAATCCAGTGTTTTGATCTTTTCTATGGCAGGATTCAAGGCTCCCAGACTGCCAGCTCTTGGGGTTTGTTTTTTATTTTGTGTGTGTGTGTGTGTTTTTGTTTCTTTGTTTGCTTGCTGTTTTTTTTTAATTATTATTTTTGGTGGGTTTTTGGTTGGTTGGTTGGTTCTGTTTGGGTTTTCTGTTGGTTTTGTTTAGTTTTGTTTTGTTGTTTTGGGTTTTTTTTCCATTGACCAAATCCTGGAATCTTTGCTTTCATTTTTTTCATTTCAAGCCTTTCCATGTGGGAAGAAAAACTTCAAAGCCTTAAAACACAAGTTTTCTAATCTTTAAACCAATTTTGAAATCTGAGAGAGGACCAATGACTCATTTTTCAATTTCTGATGTTAAAATATCAGTAATATTGTTAATCGCTCATATTAATATCACCATCCAACAGTGAGTTTAATGAGGATGGTAATGAGCTGCTCACTGTTTGCAATCCACAAATCACAATGGTAAGATCTTTACTTCAGCCTTATGATGATACCATAAAATGCCTTCAGGGAAGTTGATAGCAGCTCTCATCTGCACCGCTTAAAGTAAGTAAATGTCAGGAGAAGTTGTGACTTTCTATCTCCCGCATTCATGTCTTGACCCAAGACTTGGATCAGGCATAACATAAATAACAGCTGTTGAGAATATAACCTGATGCTACTAAGAAATGAGTACTTCTGCTGGTCCCAGAGCCCAACGGCTCCAGCAGTGCCCATTCCCATCCCTGGAGCTCACATCCTGGGGGCCCTGAAGGGAAAATCTTGTGAAACCAGTTGGCAAAACACAAGGTTTCTCTGTGTAGCATCCCAGGCTGGATTTCTCTCTTCTTTCCATCGGTGTCTGCAGCGCTTTAGGAAGGTTAGATATGAGATAAACAATGTCTTAGCTGTTTGAAATATTTCAAATGACTAATTTCCACCATCTCCTCTCCTCCCTCCGGTGGAAAAACAAGCTTTAAACCACTACATTTCTTTGCAAAACTTGCCATGAAAAATTCATCCTGTTTTCTGGCTGCCTACAAAACCACCAGAATAAAATTGGTGTTTCTCTTATTGCTATTGCTGCAGAAGCATAGCTGCTTTCTGACAGCCTCTTGGAGGGAAACGTCTAGTTTTCTTTAGTCAGGAGACAGCTCCAGGACTCCCCATTTATGGGATGATCTGGTTAAAACTTTGCAAGAGGGAACCCAGAGAATTTCCCCGTAGTCTTATTTTGGTTTTTCCTTAGTGGGAAGTGCATGAGTCCCACATTCTCTATTAATCATTTGAGGAACCACAAGAGAAAGAAAAAAACGACAGCATGAGTTCCTCTTCCCTCACAAGCTGTTTTGAAGGTGGTTGTGGTTGGAGCGAGGGGAGTGAAAAAGAAGGAAAAATGACACAGCAAGGTGGTTTGATTGAAATCCTAACCCAAAATCTTGTTCCGAAAGCTCAGCAGTGGGGGCAGGTGCACTAGCAGACCCTTCACACAGTGGTGACACCACAGCATGGTGTGTATTTAGTACTGCCTTATTGTTGGGAGTTCAAAATAGTGGGAGATGGATTCCTCATTGCTCCTCATGAAGCAGGGGGAGATCATTCCTCTGTGTGCACGTAGAGGGTTGGAGAGATGGAGGGATGGAGAGATGGAGACACCCCATAGTGTCCTGTCCCACCGCTCTCCCTTCTCACCTTTCTCACCCCAAAATTCACATCTCTCAACCCTCCTACCCTAAAACCTTTCCCATTCTATGTCTTGCCCAATCAAGAGAGGAAAAGAAGACATGGAAGTAGAGGGAAAAAATCAGACATGTGGCAGCCTTATGCTTGCACTTTGAAGAATGCAAAACTCCCTCACCCCAAACAGCAATGGAAATATCATTACCACTGGACACTAATGAAGGTGATCTCTTGCCTCAGCTGAAGGCAAACCAGGGAGGCAGGAGGAGTGACCCAGGCTGTTTGTCGGAGGGATGACCTGTACCCCTGGCTCAGATGGGGCACACCACACACTTTTGTGAAATGGCTATGCTCAAGTGACCTACATACTGAGCAAATGTGATGCTGCACTGCCCAGTCAATACCTGTCAGGTGACGTTACCTGTTATTGATGAACATGTTAATCCCAACATATTGTATTGGCAGAACTTCCTGGTCTCCCCAGGGGAGATGTCTGGGATGAAGTTTTCTTGGCTGAAAATTCTTTAAGGGAGAGAAGCTTCTCTCTTTAAGGGAGGAATTCTTTAAGGGAGGAAAGGTCTTTATGCATGGGGCCAAATATGTAGTTTGTTGCTACTGGCCTGCTCTTGAGATCTCCTTGATCCACTACAGGTAAGTTTTAGGAGATGACATAACTTAAAGTATGCTTTACAGGCCACAGATCCTGATTTAGCCATGTAATATGAACACGGAAGTGAGGAAATCAACTGTAAGCATGGTTGCCGTGTGCTCTCCTTGTAGACCCTGCAAGGTGAGAAATCCCACTGCAGGAGGCTGAGATCAAGGCTGTGAATTGCTGTCTATAGGGACCTGTCTCCTTCCACAGCCATTGAAGTTCATCAGGATGCTGGACTCCTTAAGGGAGATGCTCACAGCAAGGTGGGATGGATCCAGACAGAGAGGAACTGCAGCATAGGCATGTGAGAGGACTGAGGGTGAGGAGGAAAGGGACAGCAATCAGAGTCATGCTGTTAGTATGATCTGGTGCTGTAGGCTGTGGTGAGCTGCTCCAAGGGACTTTCCTTCTGCTCTCACATCCCACATGAGGTCCGCTTGTCACTCTTCAGGTAGGATTCAAGCACAGCCTCACACTGCAGCCTTTGCTACCACAAAGCCCCACTCCTCTTCCTCTCCCTGGCAGGGAGCAGGGCCATCCTTGCAGACTGCACTATAGCTCAAGGGCTTTGGCATCCAGACATCACGGGCCAGGAGCTTACTCTGTAAGTAAGAAGAGTTTGCTGTCAGGCTAATAAAAACCCAAATAAAAGTGATTTGATGTTGGCTTGAGGTCCTGACTAGGAGGAGTGTTTGTGTGCATGGGGTGCATTTTCTGCTGTGCCCTTGTGTGCCCTGTGGGATCCTGGCAAGCCCAGCACTTCCCATGCCCAGGGTTTGCCCTTTAATCTGCATCCATGTGGAGTTCTCCTTGAGACCAGTGGGAGCTTTGCAGGGTGGGTCTTTAATTTACCTTTATTTTGTAGCAGAGCTGAGTCGTCTTCTTGTCCTGATGAGGAAAGGAGACAGATCCTGCAGGTGGGAAACTCATCCCCAGCAGTTAAGGCCCTGGACACGTTCCTCTTGCAGCTGGCTGGAAAGAGCCCCCAGTCACCATCTGTTCTTAGGAACAAAACTGTTGCGGTTTCAAAACACATGCACTGACATTAAAAAGGCACACACAGAAAAATCCTACTCAAACGACTTCATAAAAGGAAGCAGCAGTGGCAGCCTTGCTAAACACGCTGCCACACTCGGGCTGATTAATATTGTTGGGTCTAATTGAACGCCACTGCTTTAACCCAACAGTTTTGTTTTGGTTTGGGCAACAGCTCTTCATGGAAAATTTGTAATAGGACCCACAAGAGTCCCACTGGGAGTGCTGCAGTCGAGGGAAGAGAGCAGGTGACAGTTGAAATCAGATGGTGGGAAGTTTTTGGTGACCTGTAGCCGGTACATTTGTGTGTGCAAAAACCAGCCATGACCTGGGTGCACTCCAGGTGGTTTGTCCATGTGTCAGTGTGTCTGTTTAAGGAAGTCAGGTTTCATTTGGATAATAAAGAGCCTGTGCTTCTAGCACAGGAAGAGCTGCATTTAATCTCGTTGCCCAACACACGTGACTGGGGTGCCTTAGATAAACAAGATCCACTGTCTACAGAGAAGAAGCTGAAGGTGAACACTCACTGAAATATTCCTATTGAAATGTTCCCAGTCCTTGCTGAGCTTTAAGCTTGGGGCTCTGGTCCAGAGCAGCTTTGTGCTGAGAACCTCTGACTGCTACAGGGCACTGTGATTTTGCTTGTGTGCTCTGGAAAAGTCTATTAGCTGGACTACATATTTAGCTAGTCCCCACAAAGCCATTAGGCTGCTGCTTTGCATGTGAACCACTGCCAGATCAGAGGAGCAGAGCCCAAAGTATTGGCCCTGAGCAGTGGTGCAGCCAGGCTGAGACTGTGCAAGGAGCCACGAATGTGTGATAGGCCTGAGTTCAGAGAGGGGAATCAAAGCAATCCCTTCAGCTGGCTTTTCTGCTTTGATTCATTTGTTCTGAATAGCACACAGGGAGAAGGGACAAGGGACAGTCATTTTGGCTCTAAAGAAAGATCAGATGGGAAATGTTCATCCCTCCGCTCATTTGTTCCCTCTGTCCAGCAGCTGTGTCAGCGATGCCAGAAGGAGTTATACCAAGGGCTCCTATCTGCTCAGTACTGCTTCAATTCATCACCAGGCAGGTGGAATGCAAAAGCTTTCTGTAACTATGTGGTGCTAAAAAGACCAAAGGGAAGGTGGAATGGTGTTAGATCAGTTCCAGGGGAGCTCCCTGTGTGTAAGAGGGGAAATCAAAGCTAAAAAAAAAAAATTAATTAGAAACTCAAGGGAATCTTCCAAATGGCAAAAGCCACAGAATAATTTCTGTTGCACTGTGAGGCTGCTTTCCCTTCCTCCACATCTCTGAAACATTAGGCAGGCTGTGTGGATGTGCGTGTGTGTGTGAGAACCACATTGCACACTTGCCCTCCAGATTTAAAACGGTCGGGGCTCCAGTTTTTAAGGTTTGACCAAACCCTAGAGCTGGTGCTGCTGTGATACCTGAGTTAGGAGAGAGCCACGTGAACTCCTGCATTTTTCCTCCAGGTCACCCCACAGTTCTTCTGGCCATGGGACAGAGCTGACTGCTCCCCCCAAAGGCAGTGGCATCTCAGAGTGGGCACTGCCAGACAGTGACATCCACATCAGGAGGACATTGTGGTGACAAGACAGGTCTGACCTGGGGGATCAGGACCTTTCTCTGCACTTTTCTGCTTTCCCCAGGAGTGTGGGGGAAATCACCATTTCATTCTAGCTCTGTACTAAAATAATTCAGGTTCTTCATTAAAAATCCTGCCAAGTATATGCTGGTGACAGATGAAGAGGTAAAAATGCAACAGTCAGCTCCTCTTGACCTCCGGAGAAATTCCTGTTCTGTGTTGTTGCTACAGCTCCAGTTTTGTCTTTACAAGTAGACCCTTTCTGTTTCAGAGGGGGCTCATCCAAATACTCACAGCTCTGGGTCACTTCAGGTCTACAGCTGCACTTTGCCTCTGAGGACTAACTCTATCTGGAATAATTTAGTCTGTGGGGTCTTGGGACAGCAAAACCTGTGCTGGGGACAAGAATAGAGGAGTATAGTTACTCAGGGGTTGTTTTAACTTATGGAAGGTCTGAAACTCATTGGAGGAGAAGTATCTTGACAAAGCTCAACAGGCTGAGGATGTGTCCTGCTGGGTCTCCTAATGCTCTAAAAATCCTCTTTAGGCCACATCTAACCAAGCAAGCACCAATGCCTGACTCTGCTCCTTGCAGTGACACCATTCCCCAGATCTCAAACAAGCAACTTCTCCCTATAACCTGATCCGAGCCTCCCGAAGTCACTCCAAAGCCTCATACTCTGGCCTTTCCAGCTGGTTTCAACCCAGGTATTCCCACTGGGATTCATTGCAGCAGAGTGCATTAATGTGCCAGGCAGCTGGGAGTATTCCCTCCTGCAGATCAAGGTAGCAGGACAAAGTGAAGCCCAGCATTCTCTGCTAGCTCCTGGAGATTTCACAGGAGTCCTGGCACATATCTCAGGCACCACGCTGCTGGGCAGGGGTGATACAGCACTCAGCTCCTGTTGGGTTATGGCAGCACTCTGCATACTCCCCAGGATGACTGAATGCACGCCTGCTCCCTTACCGCTTCTGAGCAGCAACCAGGAGAGGTGCAGAAGGCCATGCCTGAAACCATTACACAGAGGTTGGATACATGTTGTAGCTTCATGTTAATCTGGTTACACCCAGCTTTGCCTCCAGGGTGAGGCCAGATTCCAACCCCATGGTCTGAGGGACAGCGACTCCTTTCCTACAAGGGGTGAAAGGAAGGAGTTATCCAAACTCACAGCTGTGCTGCATCCCAAATCTCCTCCTTCCTTCCCTTGCATTTCAACCTTCCCCTGTGTGACCCGCATCTCCCTTCTGGCACTGATGCTCCCTATTCCAAGGAATATGGAAGGCAAGGCAGTGCTAAGGAGATCCAAAACTCTTTGACACTGAGGCAGAAGTGACAACAGCAGGCTAGGGCAATGCTTCACTTAATCCTCAGAGACTATAACTTCAGCTAGTTCCTGGCTAAGGCCAGGCTGTGTTGAGAGGTCACCTGCAGTCAGGGCTCCTCATGAGCAGCCTTTGCCTGGGCTCATCAGAGCACGTAGGGCTTTTTGCATGCTGCAGGCTGCAATTTGCACTCTCGCTGCAGGGAAGGCTCTGGGTAGTATGGGAAGACATCCCAAGCAGGGAAAGCAGACTCATCATCTGGCTCCAGGGCAATACCCACAGAGTGCCCTCAGAAACAAAAATCCTCACCAAACTCCCTTTGGTTATTTCTGGAGGACAAGTCATTTTAACCCTGGGGCCCAAAGACATGCTGGGATGATGTTAACCCTGGGGTGACTCATAGCCAGACCTTGAAGCTGGTGGATATTATTCCTGGCATCTACCAGCAAACCTCAGTGTGATTTTAAATCGTGTCTGGCTCCAGAATTCATTACAAAAGGTTTTTTGGGGAAGGGGAGAGGTTTTGTTTGTTGGTGTTTTTCCTGAAGCATCTCTCTGACTGTAGATACCCTGACAGGTGATATCCCAGCCAGGCACAGTACTCCCCTGTCTGCAAAATGACTGTACAGGTGCATTTGCAGGGGGATTCCTCCCAAAGGTGGATAAACCAGCAGCTTGAGGTGTCCCTCCGTCCCTCTGCATTGATGCAAAGGAAGCTGAAATCCACATGCTGGTCACTGGCCACATCATCTCCATCCCTAGGCAGGAGAGAAGACTGGGCTTTGGTGCTTGCCTACCTCACACTGGGTGGCACCACCACAGCTCAGTTGTGCTTATACTTCATGTATATATGCACATATATATATATAAAGTATACTTACCAATATTCTGATAAGTATATTGGCACTGGTAACGAAAGGCTACATGCCACACCTACTGCTCTATAGTCTAAGCCTTAATACACATCATGTATCTGTTTACTTAACAGGAATTCAGAGGGAAAGAGAGAGGGGAAACTCTGGTCCAGAGATGGACAAAATCCAGTCAAAACCTGACAGCAGCCAGGAAAAGCAGAGGGAAAGAACGAGCCTGCCCAAACCTTCCTCTTCCATTGCCTCGCTTGCTAAACCTTTCATTTTAAGTCTTGCCTTCATGCACAGCACAGCACTTTAAAAAAAATGCTTCTGTGAGTTAAGATGAAGGCTCAAAATTTCCTTTGATGGTTACAGGAGCCGGCAGAGGAGAAAGAGCCTTTTAGAGAAGCTGGGATAGAGGTATCTGAGTTGTGAGGGAGCGTGTCCATGCGTCTGCAGATGCTGGATGAGGCTGTGGAAGAGCTGGCTTGGGTCAGTTGAGGTCACTTCAGCTCTGATCAGTGCCTCTGACTTGCAGCTGAGCTCCAGAAGCCAAAGGCACAAGTGCCATTCTCCTGGCAATGCTCAGAGGACACGTCTTGGTTGGAGCTGGACTCAAGGAGCAAATCTCCATGTGGGCATTTTCCTTGTGGCTCTGAAACAAAAGGAGAAAGCAAACCGCTCCATGCTGGAGAACACTGTGCAAGCCTTGCCTTGGGCCAAGGTTCAAAAGAGGCCTCACCCACATGGAGGATACCCAAACAATGTGACAGAGTGTATGGAAAGACAGAAGTCGCTCTATTTTGCCTTCCAGAACAACATTTTATTCCACTGCATGGTAGTGCAAAGACTTGGTGAAGGCAGTATGAGGTCTCTGCTCTGCCACAGACCATGTGTGCAAATGCAATGAAGGTATTTATTTAGTTCTTCACTTGAGTCTCCCTGTCTGTAAATCAGAAAAGAAATATCACTTCTGTATGCCATGAGGTTGTTGGGAAGAGAACAGGGTTAAAAAGCAGGTTGTCTTAAAGAAGTCTTTACAAAATGCTGTAGAAATGTGCAAAGGGAATTAATTCCTCTCCCAAGACCTCATCAAAGTCCGAGTTTTCCAACTGACATGTCTCAAATTCAGCCTGAACCTTTTTCTCTTGAGGTTGTGGGTGGTGGAGGTTCAGGCTCCTATTGGTAGCAGCTCCCCAACCCAGGGCTGAGCTTCTCCAAGGTGATGCTCAGTGGGCAGAGGAGGTGGCAGCCCTCGAGTTCTAGAGGTGGCTTCTGGGTGGGCAGCAGCAATGAGACAAATCCAACACCTTTGCCCTTGGGAATCTTATGGCCAATGCTGGGCAATTTTGTGTCCTGCTGTAAGCAGAGTCACGGGCAGGTTATACTACCCTAAAAGATCTGCTCATCAACTTCAGTCTTGGTGGGGTGAAAAAAGTCAACCTCAAGGCACTGTTAATTTCCTGCATTTCCCTCTCTTTTAGATAAATCACAAGGATGCTCTGGATTTCAGACCCTGTAGGCTTCTGGAATTGTCATCAAGGGGTTTGGAGGGAGACCTGTCTCTCATTAGTAAGGCTGTTTGAATAAAAATAAGAGCATTGCATCTGATTCTTCAAGCTGGGAGCTGCTCTCATGAATGCCTGAATGTCTTCAGCTCCCACTAGGGCACTCAGTCTCTCTGGGGGTTGAGCCCCGCAAGCTCCTTGCAACTCTGTACAGGTTTTTTGGGTGGGGAAGGGGGAGGCTGTATCAGAAAGAAGCAGTGGGGCAATTATAAGAGGCAGGAGGTAATGACCCGTGTTGGGAAGCAGCCAAGAGAACAGAAATAGCATATGGAAAAGGCTCTTTGAGTGCAATGTATGTTGCTGATTCTTAGGAATAATCAGCAACACCTCTTTACACGCTGCATTTTTTAGCGCAAATTGAGAATAAAACATCCTCTTTGCTGAGACAGCAGAGTCCAAATTTCCTTTCCTTCACAGACAGCTTCCATCAGTGTTACAGGTATATCGTATGATATTGTCCCACTTCCTTTGCTAAGATCCCCTTTTCAGCAGTGGGGAAACTGAGGAACAGGCAGTTCAACTACCTTGCCCTTGGCCATAGCCCTTTTCAGTGGCAGAGCTGAGACAAAAGCTCAGGAGCTACATGTACTGCTGCAGCTTTATTCCTGTGCTATGTCAGAAAATATTATCTCTCACTTTGATGCATCCAGATTTTCTTGACATAAATTGCTGAAATCGCTGAGAGAGGCATTTATTTCAAAGTTCAGCACATTATACATAGGGAGAGAGAAGTTGAGTAACTGGAAAAATCAACTCGGAGTTGCATCACCAGGAGCCAGAATGTTTGTTTAGTCCTTTGTGAGATGAAGCAAGCTCCAGTTTGGCCTCATCCAGGCGTGATTAGCCAAGAGATAAGGAAAAGTTTCTGGACTGGTCCCCGATACTGAGCAATTTCAGGCATGGATATATCTTTTAAAAGGAGGAGGAGGGGACAGTGAATAATAGTCTCTTCCCCATCTGACCTTGGAGACAGTCATATGGGCTCTAAGGCACAGCTTCAAAATGACCAGTCCCTCCCACAAGCTGTGTTGCTCAGTTTCCCCCAATTCCCAGCCTTCCCCAACCTAACACTGCAGTAAATTATAAACGGAGGGACTTTGCAATAAAAACCCAGCCCAATAAGATCAAAGGCAACTTTTATCTCCCATTTTCTTTGGGGTCCAAAACTTACAAGAGCACAGCTGTTGACCTGAGGTTGCAGCTGTATTGCTCCCAGATGATAAAATAGCCACAGCTTCAAGGTCTTCTGTGTTAGTATAAGCAAAGACACTCACCTCCTTCCAACTCAAGCAAAGCTTTTCACTAAACTGTCTATACACTGTCTCTATCTCCTCTCCTACTATGGGATGATGTAGGAGGGCAAAACATAAATAAATCCTCCAAGACTGGTGGTTTTTGCCTGCTGTCCCACAGTGACAGCTGACCTTGCTGGTATTTCTGATTTCATTTCATTTCATTTCATGTCTCACATCGTGCCACCCAATGCATTCTGCACCAGCCAGGGCAAATCTTGGTCGGCCTTTAAATCACTTTTGGCCTTTAAAGACCTACAGTGTAAGTGGCAAAGTAAAAATCCTTCTGTGAGGTCTGGAGATTTAGGGCCATTGCTTCAAAAGCTGAGATTTTGTTGGTGTCTAAGAATTTAGCTTCTTACCCACCCCATATATAGCCCAAGCCTTGCTTATGTTTGCCAAAGAGATTTCACTTGGAGGTGAACAGTTGTAGTGAGCAAGGCCTGAGCTGTCCTAGTCAAATATCTACAGGGCTAGGATTTAAATTAATCTCAGAAAAGCAGAGTAAAAGAAAAGAGTTACCACCTGTCATCTCTTTGGGGATAAAAAACAGAAGGGACAGAGTTTTGGCTTTCAGGAGCAATCACAAGTGAGAAGTGCTGCTCAGGACTATTTAGCCTTCTTCAGCCTGCAGCCTTGGCTGGAGAAATCAGTGAACTTGGCAGGGCTGATGAAACCACGCTCAGAAGAGAGAGTCCAAGAAGAAAAGCAATTAAAACCCAAGTGCTCCTGTGCATGGCTTGCTGGAGGCTGCTCTCCTCTGGCTCTGTGTGTCATGGATAAGCTGCAGAACCAGTGCCCACCCTTCTGCCCTTGCATCTCTCCCAGATCCTCATCAACCTCATCATCCCAGCCACTCTGTCTGCCCCTTGGAGGGATGATGATTGCACAGGCTCCATGTCCTAAGGAAATCAAGATAAAAACAATTCAAGTCTCAGAGAAAGCTTGACATTTAAGAAAGAAGAAAGTGCATATTAAATTGGCCAAAACCACAATTCCTTGGAAATGTTTCAGCCATTTCTAGCATTGCACTTTCATGCTCTGAAATCTGGCTTTAGAGCCATGAATTTTCCTCTTTGCTCAGGTCTGGACATTGGGTTTTGGGTCTCAGGGTGCCTATACGATGAAACTGGTAGCAGATATCCAAGCACTGCCCTGAAGTAGCAAGTGGACATTCATTTGAAACAAGACTAGTTGCTGGTAATCCTTCCTGACAGATATACCCTCTTGTTTGTTAACTCACATTAAGAGGAGGCTTGGAAGATGACAAAGAAACAAAGCTTTGGGTTCTTGGCTCTGATGTAAGCAAAACCAGCTCATTTTATTTTGCCCAACTTCCTAGCACTTGTTTAGATAGGAACACTTCAGATGGGGAAGGGAAATGTCTCGCCTTCCTGGAAATATGGTTGCACTGACTTCCTTCTTCCTTGCATCACTGACATTTCTCAGCAGCAATCTCCTCCCCTGACAGCTCAGAGACATTGGTGGCTCCAGTCACTTTCACTTTGCTCTCAGCACAAAAACAGGGGTTTGAGGACTGACAGAGGGCTGGTGTGGCTTTGAGGTTGTTCCCTCTTAGGCACAGGCAGTTTCTTCAGGTGCAGCTCCTTTGCATGGCGGTGGTCAGTGAAGGGAGCTAATCTTCATTAGCCTCATATAAATAAATAAATAAATAAAGTGAATTGAAAAAGCAGTAAACATCGCAGTGAGGTTGCTCTGGGCTTTCTGCAGTTCCCTTGGCTTTAGCTGTGCCATCACTCGCTGCCTAAAGGAAGGCTGCAGGGACACAATCTGAAACCACAGCTCCTCGCTGGCTGTGCAGCACCCGCGAGTCCCTCCTCCCAGGGTCCCTCCTCCCAGCTCCCTGCTTGCAGAAATACTGTCTTCATCTTGGCTCCTGGGGCATGTGAGGCATCTCCAGGCTCTGCTTGCTCCTAAAACTCACCTTGCAGGTGAAAGGATGTGCTCCAAGCAACTCAAAACCCCTGCTTTATTTCTAAATGCATTAATTAATAAATCTATCGAATCAATTAAGCACAAATATTGCCCCCCCACGCAGTGAGGGGAACCAACCCCATGTGAATGGAGATTGTTCAATCAGGACAAAGGTTTTTTTATGAAAAGGAAGCTGTGGGTGTGATTTGTTTCTTCTCTTGACCTTGGGAGACCTTTACCTACATTTATTTCTCAGACCTGAATTAGCACCATAATAACACAGGGCTGGAAAATTATACTTAAACCTCCTAGCTATTTCTGGGTTACAGAGACTCTTTCTTTTTTTCAGTCTAACCTAGTTTTCCAGTGGAACATTCCCAGCTTTTACAAAGAGCCATCCCAGTTTTCCTCCCTATATAATTATATAAAGTCTGGCCTATATTCGTGCCCTTTCGCTCAGTCGCCTTTAATGTCAGTGAGGGATGCTGCTCCCTTTGGAGAGGTAAAGAGCAGGAGGAAAGATTGACACTTTACTCCTGCTTCTGCCCTGAAAATGGGCTGGATAAAAGTCCTCAGCAAGATCTGTGAAGACTCTTATTAGTGTGAGGTTGGCCATGATTCACTTGCCAAAGGCAAGCTATGTCCAACCACCATGAGGGTCCCATGGCTGTAAGTGTGAAAGAACCATCAGTGCTCCATAGGATGGGGTGAAGATCTGGAGGAGGCCTTTGAGAGAGAGAGTGGTGCCATCATGGCACAGGCTGAGCTTTTCTCTCCACTGCTCAGACAGGGATGGGGCTGATGAGTAAAGTTAAAATTCTCAGCAAGGCTGTGGTGATTTGTTCCCTAACTTTGCAGGTCAATTGGCTTAGAAAAAAAAAGTAAAAATAATACAAAAAAAGGGAACTCTGCATTGCTGTATCTGGTAGGGCAGAGAGCAAACCCAGGGTGCTCAAGGCTGCAGCACTCCAAGAAATATTAAAAACTGCAGGTATTAAACAATTCATTTTTAATCTTGTAGGTGCCACCAAATAAATATTTACAGGGGGGTTGTTTGTTTTCTTGTTTATTTTTGTTGCTGTTGTCGCTTTTTTAAGTAGAATGAAAAGAAATGTGGCTAAGGGAAATTCATCTACCACAGCAACATATTATCCCATTCCAAGGAGATTTGCATTTTCTGGACATGCAGAAATCTCAGGGGAGGGATTGGGCATCTGCAGACCTCAGCATCAGTCATTTCCAGCTTTGGTCTTATTTTCTCCATAGCACCCGCGTCAAGAGAAAAAGAGATTCATACCACTGGCTTTTCCAGCCTCGGCCAGATCTTTCTGCTGCTTTCAAGGGGCTTTGACTCAGGCTGTACTTTGCTGCATCAGCAAAACTAAAGTTTGACAGAATCGACGCCTGGTGCAATCAGAAAATATCTGCAGAGCTAACGATGATTAAGAAAGTCTTCCTGGCCCCTTGCCTTGTTGGGCAGGAGCAAAAAACCCTGAGCACAATGCTGGGCAGATGGGAAGAAGTGGGCACATTTGCATGCTGAGGGTGGCTTTTTATTTTGCCAAGTTTTTGCTTCATGGTCTTGAACTGTTACCTCCAGCAAAGGAGCACCACAACCCTGCACTGGACGGAGGGGAGTGGACTTGCTCTGCATGGTGCTGACTTTGCTTTGCAGCCCAGCCATAGGGCAAGGAAGTCTTGTCTGGCTCCACAGTCTCCTGAGTCATTTTATTTCAGTGTCATGAGAGACAATAAATGAGGACCCAAACCGCAGCCGTAGCGCTGAGCCCAGTGCTCTCTCCAGAAACACTGGGCTCTGCTCACCCTTGGCTGGGGGCCCTGGAAGTCTGGACACTTCTCTTCTGGGTTGAAACAGCCCTTTCCTAACTTGTTACTGGCAGCCTCCAAACACTGAGAAACCATAAGGCAAAATAATCGACAAACTAGCTGGTTATAATTTAAACAAACAAACAAACAAACAAAACCAAAGAAAATGGGGATTTTTTGCATGTTTTGCCTTGTGGTTTTCATATTCTGGTTGCTACCCACAGCCGGCATGTGTGCACCTTGCCTCGGGGAATCCCAATCTGATTCCAGCTCACCTGAGACCAAAATATATGACTGGAGGTCTGTTCAAGGAACAGGGTGAGGAACACCCTTTCCTGGAAGGGGACACACCAGACTGTTTTGGACCTGTTTGCTATATTGCACAGTTCCCTCTACAGGTCGCAGGAAGAAACACTGGGCACCCTGGGGATAACTGATGTGGTGGGGAAGAAATGCAAATGAAGGCAAGAAAAAGTTAGTGGCTGTCTGAGGAAGGAGTTTTGATTCTGGCTGGGAGGAGGTTTGCTCAGCTGGTTTTCAGGCTGACTTGGAGAAATCCCTACCAAACCTTTAGTTTTTATTTGAGGATTATAATACCCTTAGATATTATTCATCAGACTGGATGCTGCCTGAGGCATGGTGATCTTATACCTTAAGTACTACCATAACATAGAATATCGTTATTATGATTAGTAGTAATAATAATAATAATAGGAATCTTCTCTGAGGCTTTTGGTCATCACTATGGGACAATTAATGGGTGGCAATCAGTTAAATCTCTTTGCACTTATTTCCCTCCTGCAGGCAGACTCACACTTCTGTGAGGAATTTGAAGGATGAACCAGAAGAAAACCTGAGAAAACACAACATCGTCACTGAGGTGTGAATCTTTCTGCCCGGTGCTTGTATCACCACCTCCCTGGCCACCTAAAGCTTCATCAGAGGCTGTAAATTTGACTGATGACAGCAGCTGGCAAAATTCAGGCCACCCAAGAAAAAGAGGCACCTTTGCAAGCAGCGAGGTCAACACAAGGCAGTCATCTGGTTCTCCATAGGCATCTAAGTCTTCTTGGCCTCACTGAAAATCCTAGCCTTGGTGGGCAGCAAACAGCCAAGGCTGCTTGTAGCACCAGCTTCCACCAAACCTTATCACAGATGAACAGAGAAGGTTGTGTTTCATCTGACACCAAGGCATATATTGTATTTTTAGATTGGGTGAGTTGCTTAATGGACTTAACCAACACAGAGCATGCAGTCATAGGTGGGAACGCATTTTACTCCCAGCCATGCTGTAAGGACAAGGGCCACCTCTCCTTCAGGCTGGTGATCAGCATCCTTCAGTGGGGCTCACCTCACAGAGCACAATGCTTCTCAGGGTGACAAGTCATCTCTTACAGCTTCAGAGGTCTTTAGCATAAACAGAAATGCATTCTTTCCCCTCCCTCAATGGAAAAATAGATTTAATCATACTTTGGCTGAAAGCAGATGGAAACAAAGAAAAATTCCCCCCAGAATCATCCCAACATCAGCAAACAGGAATTGGTTGCACTGCAGCATGAAGGATCTGTTTTCCCAAGTGTTTTGGCAAATGAACAGACACTTAGTCAAAGAAGTAATCATCCCTCAAAAAAAGAGGGTAAGTAGAAATTTTTGGAGTACTCTTTTCCACCTCTCTGTCCCCCAGTTTTATGATCTGGACCACTTCCTAGTGTATGTAGGGGTCAGCTCATGGGGAGGCTAAGGGAGGGGAGGTCTATGCCCTTTCCTACCACCCATCATGGTGTGGTTGCTGTTAGTTGTACAGCAAAGCACCGGCTGCTCAGCTTCTCCTCCCCCTCTCCCTCAGATCTGGATACTGATTTTTTATAGGTGAATTCCCCAACGCTTGGATGACAGGTAGGAGCTGCTTAGGGAAAGGTATAGCACATAAAAACTATCTCATCCATTGAGTTATCCAATAAACACCAGTTTAGAGATATCCTATGTCAAGTCCATGTCCAGAACAGTATGTTCAAGAGCCACTGCTGCACTCTTATCACCCATAAATTTATCTATACTTAGGTCCAGCTGTACTCTGTAACCCCCACGACAGCTGGCACTGAGTTGCACAGGTCAGTTATTTTTCTTGTGTGCAAAATCCAGCCCGGTCCTTATCTGCACTTTGCTAAACCGCCTCCTAATCGTAAAACACTGGCAGCAACCAGCTGAGCGCTGGCGGCGGTGTTTGGAGCCAGCTTTCCTACTACAAAGGGCTCGTCTTTCTGCAAGAATGACCACAGTCTGTTTAGAGAAGCGCTATGAATTTATACCACAAATAATTACAGTGATACTCTAACTTTGAGAAGAAATCCATGAAGTGTATTTTGCGATGACATTTCTTTGATTATTCTTAATTGTGTTTGACTCACCAATGCCAGACACCAAATTAATGAGCTCTTATGGTACCACGGAGCCGGGATTATAAACTTAGACAGCAACCAAAACAGTCATGATAATGAGCCACACGACGGTGTCGCTTTTCCCCCTTGGCTCTCCTTTTTCTTCCCACCTCCCTCCTGACTTGCAGCAAGAGCAAATCTGTCTACTTGCCTTGCTGTGATGGATTTCAATTCCCTGGACCATCCTCAGTATTTGTTTTCAAGAGACTAATGTTTCGGAGGAATTATTAAAGAAGAAAAACAGACTGGTGCCCACTTGCTGTCTCTTGCCTTGCACTTTAATGGTAGGTCTTTTTTAGCAGGGGTCGTCCTTTGTGTGTGTTTGTATTACTCCTGGCATGCTGCAGCCCTTGCCTGGGATGGGCCATAAGCAATTAAATGCAATCAATAATGCCTATCCTGAACTTTAAAGCATACTTTACTCTTGCAGAGCAGGACAGCACTGTACACACTGATAATCCCTCACAGCTGTTGCACAGCCTTTCTTTTCTTTTTTTTTTTTTTTTTTACTCTTAAAATCTGAAGCTGGACAACACCCCGAATTTGCTGAGAGCAGAGCTGAGCCACAGGAAGGTGATGGGGACCACAGGCAGTGAGGAGCAGCCCTGCATCTCCCACTGCTGCTGAAAGCACCAGCTGGTGGTGACGTAGAAAGCCCCATTTTTTTGCAAATCTCATTTTTTTCCCCTAGAGATCAGTGACAAAGAGGATTCAGTGACACCTCTCAGAGGAGACCTGTGCTCAAGGCCTCTTGGGGAAAGGACCTGAGAAAGCTTGTATGTTCACACGAATCTCTGGGCTGGTATCTTAATTTTTGCTGTCTGCCAGGGAACCTCATTTTTTCTCAGGACTCTACAGCACCTAGCACTGGTCTGGTTTACAGCCAGTGGTCTGGCATGCAACTGGCATAAAATAACAATTCTTGGAGCCTTCTTTCCAATTGCTTTCCCTGGAAGTTAGCCTGCCTGCCAGGACCTTTCTTATCTTGGATTAGCACTGCCTTTCAGGTGAGCTTGTCATCCTGGTCCTTGAAGTTTCTAGACTCTGCCTTGTTTGCAGGAAAACTGCAGCGGTATCCTATGCAAAGGGAAACACCGTGGGTTTGGTTTTCTTTATTGTCTGAAACCTGTAAACAGGTTCCAGATACAAATAATTGTTTGTAAGTCACGTTCCTCTATCTCAGAGGAACCATTTCTGTTCTGCAACATTTTGCTGATGCAGGAAAATAAGAAAAACAGCCTGAAGGGGAGAAGCAAACATCCTAGGCTCCTCTTCCTAACCCAGAGAAAGGTCTGAGTGAGAACAGCTGCTCAGCAGAAGTCTCTCTGAACAAGAGTGGTTTAAATTAGTAGGATTCTGGCTAATTAAAAGACTATAAAGACATAATTAAAAGAACTGAGACCAAGCTATATTAAATTAGTCCACCAGCCGCTTTTCGAGCCATCGCAGGAGGATGCAGATGGTTCTTTGCACCTCATGAGTCCAGAGCACCTCTGTGCCCTGAATGCACTGGCCTGAGTGAGAGCTGGTGATGGGGTGGACCTGCTGGGAAGGGCTGGGGAAGGGGCTGCCATGGTGAGGACAGCCGCAAGGCAATCCCTTCTGGTCAAGGTGGGGAGAATGGAGATTTGCCCCTGGGCAAGGCCAGTCTCCCAGGAAAGTGACAAATGGAGAGGTGGTTCAGCCCCAGGGGTAATTTCTTCCCCCACACTACTGCTCTCCATCCTGCAAGGATGGTAGTTGTGGTGGTGGTGGTGGTAAATCCTGATTAAATCACCCTGCTGCTCATAAATGAGCTCTGAGGCACTGCTGGCTCAGGGGCTCATCCGTACACAGCTCCATGATGCCTTGGGGATGGCTACAAAGACAGCAGCATCCTGGTGAGAGTGGTGAGAGTGCTGGGGAGTACAGCCAAAGGGGGCTGTGTGGGGAGAGAAAGAAGGGGGAGGAAGGAGAAAGAAAAAAAAGACGGAAATTGGGAGGGAAAAGGGAGAGAAGGTGACTCACAAAGAAAGAAGAAAAGGCGGGGGGGAAGGAGGGAGGGAGAGAGGGAAACAAAGGAAGATGAAAAGGGAAAAAAAAGTAAAAAAAGTAAAATAAAAAGAAAGAAAGGAAAAGAGAAAGAAAGAAAGATAGAAGAAATTAAAAATGAGAGAAACATTATAAAGAAATAATAGAGAGGATGAAAGAAAGAGGAAGAGAGAAACTAAAAAGAAAGAAAAAGAAAGAGGAAGAAAAGTAAATAGAGAGAAAGGGGGAGGGAAAGAAATAGCAAAGGGGCGCAGATGCTTCCAGCTGTGCAGATACAGCAATGCCACTCCTCCACAGCTGTGCTTTCCATGTCCACCCCGCCTGGCTGCAGCTTTGCATGGCACATGGAAGGCTCCAGGTGCATGAGCACCATCTGCCCCACCAACAGACCCTCTAAGCCAAGGGACTTTTGCTGGAGTCACCAACATCCACTTGCAAGCAGAGAAAGAGGCTCAGGTGATGTCAGGCAGCTGAGGACCCATTCCGGTCCACCCACAAAAGGCTTGGTCTGGCCGTGAGAATTGCCGCACCCGGGTGAGGTTGATCTGCAAAATACAGGACTACTAAAGTAAGTGGTAAAAATACTCCTGTGTGATGGCAGATGTGGGACTTACAGCTTTTGCTCACAGCTGCTGAAGAGGCTCTCGATAGCTGCAGCTGCTCACACACCCGGGTTTGCCAGCCAACGGCAAGCTCAAAACATCCAAATGCTTCTTTTCATTGTGCTGTGGAAGCCACAAGTTGGGAGATTTAACATGAATCGAGAATTTTAAAAATGCTGTTCGGAGACAAAAGAAGTGCTTTTGAGTTTGAGCACTCTTTGGAATAAATCCCATTAAGAAATCCAGAAGCAAAAAATACATTGTGGAGTGGAAAGCTGTTCTGAGATGAAAAATTAAAAGTGTTTCTTTGAAAAAAAAAAGTGTTAAAATCAAACTG
>JAAGNO010014955.1:124410-147391 GCA_033439905.1 Ceryle rudis
TGGAGTGGAAAGCTGTTCTGAAATGAAAAATTAAAAGTGTTTCTTTGAAAAAAAAAAGTGTTAAAATCAAACTGGTTTGAGTTTGGGGCATGCTTCTTCCAGTGGGAAAAAAAAAAAGGTAAATTCCATAGCAGTTTGGTTGATTTGTTTTAATAAAAAATAAAAAAAAAAAAAAAAAAAAAAAAAAAAAAAAGGAAAGAAAAAAAAAAAGAAGAAAAACAAAAATAAAAGGTGTTGGGCAGAATATACACAGAATCCAGAATAGCTAAGAAAAGGACTTTCTTGTCTCCCATGTCTCTTGTTTCCCTGCTGAAGGCTGAAGGAGAGACTGTGCAAAGCCACTGTGATGGGGAATTTACAGAACATTGTGCTGCGGCCACCCAAATTGGGATGCCACTGGCATGAGCTTGTCCCACACCAGGATGGATGTGTGGGCTCCTCTCCCTCAAGCTGCTGCGTGGTGCATTTATGAAGAGAAATGGTTGTTTTTAAGGAGAAAAGCTTCTTCCTCCCACACTACACTATAAAAGTGAATGATCAGTAATTCAGACGTTGTTGTGGCTATAAACCACTGCGCCGTAAGTCATGCCAGTACCAGCCCTGACTAGGAGAGCAGGTGATGAGCAGCTTGTGCTATCCAGTTAATAGGAGAAGAGAAAATTCTTGCAAAGCCCAAAAGGCAAGTTTGTACAAAATGAAGGGTTTCTCCACTGTTTGTTTCAGGAAATGCAACTTGTGGACATTCTCTGTGTCTGGCTGTCTCTGAACCAAATCTGAGCCCATCAGTACTAAGAATAAGCACCTGGATAAAGGTGAGAATATTGAGCTCATTTCTTACTAGTGCTAGAGAATCCAGCACCACTCACCAGGAGAAGCTGATTTGTGGTTTACATCTCACTGGATACCAGAAAATTCACCCTATATGACAAACATTGTCAAAAAAGTAGTTTTCAGTGTCACTCCTGCTCAGGGTGATATGAACTTCAAAAAACCCAGAGAGCAGTGAGAACTGGATTTCTGGGACCACTGGCAATTGTTATGATTGAATTGCCTAGGTATACTCATGGGTTGTCATGATGTCTGATACTCTTGATACATAGCAGCTGGCAGCATTTGCTGACTTCAATGGTTATTAGCTTCTTTTCTAATTAAATAGTAGTTTCATTGGTACAATTATATAGCAGTATTCAAAAGCCTTCAATGCAGAGGTTAAAAAAGAAACCATGTAAGAAAGCCATAGCGAGCCTATGGCATCCTCTTCGGCTGAGCTTGAAGGTCAGCTTCGTGGCACATCATGAGCTTCACGGCTGGTTATATCATGCCTCAGTGGGTATGGCTGCACCCATACCCCAGAGCTGGACAGTGGGAGTATGTAGCTTTTGAAACTGCCAGCTGCTAGTTTTGTCCAGTGCCCCTGATTCTTCTGTTATACGAGACAATGAGCAGTCAATCATCCCTCAGGATTTCTTGAGACTTCTCTTCTATGTCACTACGGTAATATCTTTTCCAAACTGAAGAAGACCAGACCTTCCTTCCAGACCTTCAGCCAACCTTGTTACTTTCCATGCATCTTTCTCAAACATCCAATTTCTTTTGGTGTCATGGGATCAAAATGGCACACAGTACTGACAACTTCCTAAGGTCCCTTCCAACCTGAATCATCCAGTGAGCCTATGTAGATGCACCAGAGATATTTGTAGCCCTATAATGTAATTTTCTGCTTTGTTCTCTGCTTCTTCACAATCCCCAGTGTGTGATTTGATTCGCAGTGACAGAGATTGTGGCTTGATGCAAACGTCCTGAAAGGTGCCTCATTGTGTGGCCTGACAAGGCTTAGGGCATGGATACATGCCCTTTTCTAATGCCAGTTGGACCAGCTGAGATGACTTGACCCCTGTCACTGACTGCCTTCTCCTCTTTGGCAGCTGTGCTGCTCACGCGATGCAGCCATAGCTCAGGTCAGTCTGAAGGAGACAGTTTTTAAATGGCAGATCTTTGCTAACTCAGCTCTTTAAGCAGGAACAGAAAGAGGGTGGAAGTGGCCAGTGGCAGCAGTGAAAGTTCTCCATGTTGCACCACCACTTTATCTGGGTGGGGAAAGCCTCAAGGAAAGCCCTTGGAGGCTGGAGACAAAATCTGGTTTCAATAAGGAGCTTGTGAACCAGGCTTCTGAATAATGTGGACAAGCAGCAGGGAGAGGGCAGTGACCCCAAGATCTGGAGCATCACCCCACCCCCCAAGTGTTGCCTTCATGATCAGGGTCAATCCCACCCCCAGAGTATGTGATCAACAGGCAGATGGCCTCAGCTACAAATGGGCCTGGAGCACAAGCTGAACTTCCCTTAAACTAATAATCAACCACTGACTTGAAAAGAAATCCCACCTGTCCTCCCCTCCCTGACTTTGTCTGAGAGCAGAGGCACTGATGCACTCTCAAAGAGGCTGCACTTGTATTTTTGACCCAGCTGGAAGAAGGATGAGCCGTAAATCTCACTCGACAGCCTAATCTCATTATATTTCCCAGCTCAGTTTCCAGGCCAAAGGGGTTTGGCTGAGCTTCAGAGAAGCATCTGAGCTCTCAGATGCAGCTCCAAACCAACCTCCTAAATCTTTAGATGGTCACCCATCGACAGGAGCGATCTCCACTTGTTGCTAGTTGTGTGCTATCGGTGGTGTACTAAGACACACAGGTACAACACATGTAGTCACGCAGAGGCTCGTCAATACCAACTCTCCACAAAGGTATTACAAGCCACCACCTGAAGAGGAGGTTTTGAGGGAATTGGTCATAAAGAGGCCATGAAGCAGATTATCTCTCCGTGAATCTGCTGGGGGGAGTGGCTAATAGACCACCAGCAACTAGCAGAGGCACCCACCAAATGCCAACTGGAAAGGAAATAGCCTTGATGGATATCTTCTGGAGTTCCTGAGCAAATCACATAAGGCCTATGCAGAAAAAGCAAATGGTAGCAGGAAATCCTGGACTGCTCTTAAGCTTGCAAACCTCTGTCAAAATGAGATGCAGACCACCACTGCAGAGCCAGGGCAGGGCTGGCTTTACATGTGTCTCTGTCCTGGTGGTCTGAAGAACAAAGAGGAAGCCAGGAGGGTTAGCAAACCTTGGGAACAGAAGGAGGCTGCTGCTGTAAAGATGAGCCAAGCCCTATCCTGGGAACCGGGGAAGAAAGCTGGGTGGGGAGTGATGGTTTCGCTTCTCAGCGCTCTGTGCAGATGCAGCCGTGTTGTTACGGTTCACGGGGGATTGCAGCAACCCACTCTCAGCAAGGAACAGACTCCAAAGCTTCCTAGGAAAACTCAGGCCACAAGCTGCCATATTTTTTTTTTTTTGCCAGAGGTTTGCCTTTCATCTCTCTGGGATGCGGCAGCAAGAATAGGGCAAGAAGCTGCTGTTACCTCTCAGGAACTGACCCTTGATCTCCAAAAACATGCAGGTCAAGGAAGGATTCAGCCTCTTGCATTTCTCTGCCTTTAGGAGCTGTGTCTCAGCACACAGTGTTGTTCCCAGAGCCATCTGGCCTGCTTCTGTGTATCCAGACTGCATGGACCAGCAGAGCCTGGGCATGAACCAGGCTTCAGTCATGCACCACTCGCCTGAACAGGAGAGCCAACTGGCTCGTCCCAGACCAGCCATGCTGCCTCTGCATAGACCACACGATGGACCCGCTAGTGTGACACTGCTGTCAGCTGCTCTCTCCCTTCAGAAGCACCATCCCAGAGAAGGCATCATCCTTGACTCAAACCAGGCATCCAGACTCCCAAGCCCACAGCTCTTGCACCTGTTCTTGAAGGGGCTGCTGGTTCCAGACACCCAACAGATGATTTCAGGTTCATGAATCTCTCCATGTTTTCTTGAGGAAGGAGGATATCTCAGAGCCTAACAAACTATTTCGTAAGTCATGCAGGAGACAAGCTGCCCTAAGCATACACTTGATTATTCTCTGTATGCAGTCGCCTTTTCCCATCTTATCGTCATCTGGATGTCTCCTCTAAGAAGAGACATCTCCTAGGAAATCTCAGTGCTCAAACTTTTAAATCAAGTTTAAACACTGTTACCAAACACTTCCCGTAAATCATCCTCTGGGCTTTTGTGGCAGAGTTTCCTTTTTCCTCTTGATGTTCAAGTTATTATTGGTTTTGTTGGCCACTCGGGCTCCAGTTCTGGGCTCTTCCCTTCTGGGCTGATTTGTGTAATAATTTGGTTTCCCAAGGCAGCTGCTTTGTAACAGGGGTCTTTGGGGACTGCAGGGGCCATAAACGTGATGAGATTCTTACACATATTTTGCATCAGCCTAACTCCCTTGGGTACACTTCCTACCACATAAACCCAGCCCTCAGACTGTAAGCTCTACAAAGCAGGGCTTATTAAAGTGGCCTGAAATGACTGGTGAGTTTGATCCACCGAAGACATTAAACATGCCATGTTTAGTCATTTCACTCACTGGAAATACCTCCTCAGTCTGTAACACAGATCCACTTAAATCAACCCTTGAACCGAAGTTCAGGAGAGCAGCACAGAGGAAAACAAAGGGAAGAAATTCCCACTTGTAACACGAGCAGCTGCTGCTGGCTTCTAAGATAAATTAGCACTCCATAATACAAGAGGCATGATGGGTCTCTAAAGTCAAAATGCTATCAGGGGACAGCAACCTACGAAGGCATTTTTTTTTCCTTTTGATAAAAACTCCATCAAGCAGCTTTATTAGTATAAAAATCCAAGGTCACCAGGCTGCAAGCTTTATCCCTTTACCTATTTTGTCTGATTCCTCTCACCCAAGACTGGGGGTTTCACATGGCTGTGGTGAGCAGGGGACAGGTGAGCTATGTGAGCTGTTGTCAGGAAAGATTTGCATTTCATTTCACTGTCCACCAGTGTATGGATGTTTTCCTGAGTGGAGAGGCAATGGGACAGGAGGTCCCATGGTTTGTGGGATGAAACTGAGCAGGCTTGGGGCTTTCCATCCCACGAGAGGCCCCATTGCACCCAGGGCAGTGCTGCACAGAGACTGGAGGAGACAGTGTCAGAAGGTATACTTCTCCCCTCCTCTATGTTTAGTGTCTCCTTCAGCTTGAGTGCATCAGTCCTGGGGTGAGTTAAGGGCTTCTCCTAAAGTCCCCTTGGGTCTTGGTCTCCAGCTGGGTTGATGAGCAGCTCAGAAGCCAGGAGCAGGAGCAGTGCACCGGCTGCTCTACTGGGGTCAATAGGGACACGGCAGAGCTGCAGCTTTGAAAATACCGAGCTGCCAAGTCTCACACATTAGCCATGGGATGCCGGGCATGGTGGGGTCCCACATGGCCACCCCACTGGCCAGCTGTACCTTGCACAGCTGGGGGTGCGAGTTGGGGGTCCTCGCTGCTGCAGTGGGAGTGTGCCACCAGCCAGGCTCCCACCACAGAGCCTCGCCTGCTGGAGGAAAGGCTGCAGGAGACATATGGGAAAATACCAGGGTGAGTAACACAAGGGAGTGAGGAACTGGTGATGGGACTTGCCCGACACAGTGGGAATGTGTATCTACTCTTCACCTAGTCACCTCCAGTGATGAATCCATCGATCCCTTAAAAAAAAAATAAAAATAAAAAAAGCAGCAAAACAAACCACTGAATTCTTATTTGTCTGTGCTTCCTACTTGGCAGCAAACACCAGTTCCCAGCCCTGAAAGCTGCCAGCCCTTCTCTCTGCCCTGAAAACAACCAGCGAGGGAAGAATTGCTGTTGACACTGGCTGTGTTGTGATTGGCCTTTAGGAATGACCCCTCTAATTAGATTAACAGGGGCCGGTGCATTCCCTGTCTGATTTCTTCCTTGGGCTGGGGGCAGAGTTGGGCAGGTTCTTCTTCAGGGCATAGCACCCACTCCCACTGCATTGGAGCATCCTCTGTGCTTCTCCCTGCAGTCCCACACCTCCTGTTGGCCTTGCTCCCTGTGCCTGGCAGGGTCCTCTCTTTTGCACCATCAGTGATGCACAGGACAAAGTGGGGAATAGTATGTGATCTGGGTTTGTCATCCACCCCCCATTTGCTGTTTCTAGGCTAAAATGAGCTGGGGAGGTTACCAGCAACTCAAAAACAACACAGGAAGAGAGCAGGGATGCTGGAGAAGGGAGGGAGAAAGGCGAAGCCCTCACTGCTCTCCCTCTGCCTGAGGAAATAATTTAATGTAAAGTGTCACCTCAAAGAGTTAAATCAAGCAGAGTACATTGTAAAAAAGCATTTTAGCCATTTCCATAGATAATGGTTAGGTCATGTCAAGATGCTGGCTTTCACAATGCTATCAAGCCATCCATAATTTAATGTTTAAAATGCAACCTTAGCAATACAATTAATACTGTTTTATTAGCCCACAGAGGCTTCATGTAACTACTTAGAGCCATATAACACCAGCCCATCTCACAGCCCCATATAAATTCCTCCAGTAAGATAAACTTTTAGGTCTGCTGTTGCAGGCACTGGAAATCTGCAGAGCCAGCAGAAAGTAAATGGCTTTCCTGTTTGATAGAGTATCACTTTGGAGGAACGCACCTCTGGCTTCTCTGCAGAGAAAAGTGCTGGTGCCAAGACCTTGGAGAGGAGGCAAGTACAGGACATACCTTGTGAGCAGTAATAAATCATCTCTTCCTGCTTCCCACTCTTCCTCTCCCTGGGTACCTCTGGCTCTCTCACACCCACACTGGTCTGCACACCCCTACACATACACTCACACATTTTATCTCTCAGTGCAAGGAGCTGGAACAGGAATATTTGTGCGTGTTGCACTGTTTGCAAACAAAACCCCTCCTGTCTACCTATTGATGGGTTCCTGCTACTGAAGTATCTCAAACCAGATGCTCTGCACTCCCGGCTTTTCCATCCCAGAACCCAGTAGCTTGCCTGCCATGTTAAGCAGCTTAAGTGTAGATACCTGCAGCTTGGTCGTCTCCACCTGAGCCAGCCCATTCCTGTTGCCTTGATAGGCAATGCAGAGTGAGAAGCATTTACAGTGTGCTATACATTTGCCCCACTGGAGATAGCTCCATTAAGAAGAGCTGAACCCTGGACACCGCTGTCCAAATCTCCACTGAGGAGCAAGGAGAGCAGCCTGAGATGCAGACATCTTCCCAAAGGCAGCTGTATCCCACTCTCAAAATTCACTGCTGTTATTTGAGACAAATGCACATAGGGATATCACACCTCTGTGGTGTCCTTAGCAAGGCAGAGGGCTGGTACAAACTGCAGCAGTTCACACAGAGCATGAAACGCATTCTTTCTGACTCACCTCACACTTCCCGATGTGGTAACTGCATGTGCCTCTGCTGTGAGATCCTGCTCTCTGGTCCCATCTGGGACATGGCACGAGGATCCTGCAATGGAAGGGAACCAGCAATGCTGGCCTGGTGGAAAGCTCCTCCAGAGACCACGGCAGGAGGGAGGCTGTAGGAGCTGGTGGGGTCCTAGCCAGGACAGTCCTTTTATGGTTGGTCTTCAGCCAGTTGTGAATCTCTAAATTATATCCTGGATTTCCCTGTCTTGGTATCTCTGGGTAACTCAGCCCAAGGCAGCACATTTATTTGCAAATCCTTGAAGGGAACCTGATTCTTCTCCTAGACACATGTCTACAGGGCTGCTTACACTTGGACATGAACACAGAAGCAATTAGACACATTAGCATGGAATCAATCCAGACTAATTGTGCCCTGCTTCTCCTGGGCACTGTGAGCTTCCCTTTGGCTTGCGCAAGCTGTAGCCATTTCACCTCCAAGGGCAAGAAGAGAGCTCAGAAGCATCTGAATAAACTGGATTTTGCCATAGCCTGGTAGCGGCACCGGCACCATTCCAACCTCATGGGGGGCTGCTGTGCATCAGATGCTGTGCACCCCAAAGGCCACCCCTTCATAGGAGGTAGGATACCATATGGAGAAGGAAAAAAGTAAAAGTGTCCACAGATTTTTACTGGAGATGGGCAAGAGAGAGAGGAGGGGGCTTGATCCCCACTCAAGAAGGCTGTGGTAGAGGTGAGATTTCATGGCCCCCAGATCTGCGTCAATGTCCCCAGTGAAACTGCCCTATTCTTGTGCTCATTCACTGCAGGGTGTATCTCTGGGGCTGTTTGCCCACTCCAACAGCAAAATAAAAAGCCACTCCTGGCACTGCCATCTTTTTATGTTTCATATTCTCTGTATTTTTCTCCCTTAAAGCCCCATCTTCTGGAGTCAGGTTCGTCTCAGCTTTTGTGTTCTAAAAAGTTTTCAAATTTATCTGGCTGTGGAGAGAAGCTTGGATCTGGGAACCTTCAAGAGGTCCAAATTCCTAGGGCAAATAAGCATTCATCTGTCCCCCACCATATCTGCTTTAAGGATTTGTTAAATATCAAGGTTTTATGGTGACCTCAGATCTTGGGGGGGATGCTGTTCTGAGTGCAGAGTCTAATCACATGTGTCTTCCACACACCTCAACATGCAAAAACACTAAAGGAGAAAAACCCACTCAAATTACTTTTACAATTGCAATGATGAAGATACCTATTAAAAAGTAAATGGGTACCCTGCTCCCAAACTTCCTAAGGTTAGGGCCAGCCTTTCTTATTACTGTAGCCTACACTTCCTGTGCATTTTAATTATTTTCTCCACACTAATGCAAACACAAACAGTGAAGATAGACCAAGCATCCCAAATCAGTTTAATGAATGTCCTCGTCTGAGAGGATTGTCTTTCGTAATGACTGAGAGGGATGAGAAATATAATTCTCTAGCCTAGCTCCCCAAGAAGCAGCGGGGCCCCAAAGATATGAAAAAATGGAGCAATTCATCAGAAGCAGCAGGAGAGAAAAGATAATTAAAGCCGGAGATGCAAAGAATGAGAAGCTGAGCATGGAGGGCACTTTAGGGAGAAAAAGGAGAGGAGCTGGAAGAGCCACAAGCCTAAATCTGTTTTGTGAGCCATAAGACTCAATAAACACCTGCATGAGAAGGAGAGAACTTCTGCCTCCTGCACACTTGGAAAAAAAATGGCTTTGGGGGAAACACACCTTTCTTATTTACAGGTTTTGTTCCTGGAAGAAATCTTCATCCTTGTCTTCCCTTGCTACATGTTCCCTTCCTTTTTTTTTTTTGCCTACAAGCAGGCACTGTCCCTGGCTGCCCTTGTTTGCAGAGATGCTCGTGTACATGCTTTCCCTCCACCTCCCCCTCCTTCCCACTGCCTCAGCTTCCCCTCAGTGCCATCAACACCTTCCTCGCCAGAGCAGAGAGGTGAACTGGGTCAGGCTGGCCCCACTCTGGGGCCAGCTCTGATCCTGGCATGATGCTGAGCATCCTCTGCACCATTCGACGCCAGGGTGAGCCACATTGCCCTGCTGGCTGCAGGATCTGCCCATCATGTAGGGCAATGTAAGAAACCATCCCTGTGCTTGCTACGGGATTGATCCCTGTTCAATGTTGAAATCAGGGCATGGAAAGGACAGAGTAAAACATAAACCAGTTCATTCTAACCTAGCAATCATGGTGCTGCCCCTGCAAGGAGCAGCAAAGCTCCAGTGCCCTTTGAACCACTGTACAAACAATCAAGCAGGTCCTGCCCTGGAGCACTCACAGTCTGAAAAACCAAAGGAGAGTGAGCCATAACCCTTTCCCCCTTGTTTCCCTCAACAGAGACTTTAGGTAGTTTTGCTGCACAGAAATCTGAAGGCTCCTGTAGAGGGGATCAGCATCCAGCTCTCTGACCTTGGGTAGCATAGCATGAATGTGGTTTATTGGGCTGATTCCATTCACCCTGGGCAGAAGTTCGCTGGAGGGGTTTGGTTTTTTTTCTCCCTTGTCTGCTTTAAGCCTGTAGAGCCTTTGAACACCAGAGTAATAAATAACAGAGAGCAGTAGACAATGCAAGCAGGCTTCTGGTTTTTACCTACTGCTAATGCAGACATGAGTTCAGACCTTCACAAGACATAAATGGGCTAAAGCTGCCTATTGTAAGTAGGTCTTACTCCTCACAGGCAGCAGGAGAACATCCTCTATTCAGCCAGATGAAAACACACAAGGGTGAACCTGCTGTCCACAACAAACCTACAACCCATCATTCCTTCTTCATCACATATAAAGGGTGGTGATGTTTCCCAGAGGCTTGTGCACCAATATCCAAACATTTCCTCAAATCAAGAGTAAGGGACAGATTTCAAGGAGCAGGCCACCACCACCTGGGCATTCCTGTGCTCTTGATGCTCTTGTCATTCACTTGGCTTTCGGCAATGCCAAACTAATGGGATACCAGCAAGATAGCTGAGCTGGGTGCCTGTCTTCTTCCTTGTTCTTCTTTAGCCTGTGGAGGTGGAGTGTAATTTCCTCTTAGAAAAAAAGCATCCTGAAATGCAGCTACACATAGTGAAAGAGAAACATGCATTTGGTATAAAGTAGGAGCCCAGCTTTGCAAGGACAGGGCTGGGATATTAGAAGTGCTTAGAAACAGGACTTCTGCAGAATAAATTCTCTCTTTTTCCTATCAGCAGAATGTATCATATTCAGGTGTTGACTAAACAGATCCTGGGCTAGTAGAGCTCATTGGATTATTATCAAACAAGGGAAAAGCAAGCAGAAATGTTCGGCAGTGGCCAGCTGACTGTTTAGCATTCAGAACTGGCTAATCCATCAACATGAATTATAAATCAGTGCACAGACTATCTCTTGTCTTAAAGGAACTATAGTTATTGTAGTAGGATATAGTTAAGGGAAGCCAGGCTTTACTTTTCCCACTGCTCTGAGACTACTTACATTTATATTGCCAATTGCCTGTGTCCCAACATATAGTGAGAGAAGGATTTCAGGCAGAGACTTTGATTCTCTTGTATTTAAACTCAGATAAATGGACTTGCATGGGAAATACCCATGCAAGAGAAAAATTTTCCCCAGTGCTAGCTTTAAATACATTCCCTGTGCTGTTTTCTTCTACCTCACTTTACTGTGAATCCACAGCTGTGGATGGTCAATTTTTTTCCTGTAAATCACAACAAAGTGGTCCCCTGTTCTTTCTAGGGAGGACTTCATTTCTTAGTGTCCAATCTCTTTTAACACATGTTTTAACATTAATGGAAACACACTAAGTGACATTAGGAAGTGGAGCAGGGGAACTGCTCTACCAGATCGTATTGCTAATTGCTTTGCTGCTCGTTCTGTGCTTCCTATTCCTGTGACATTCCTTTGAAGTCAGAGTGGGATGCTCTGACATATCTGGTACATCAGGGAGCACTGAAAGGTTACTGCTTGCTAACTAAATAAGAACAGAGGAACGCTTAATTCTCTTTGTCTGGTATCCATTACACAGAAGAGGTCAGTGCCACTTATTGGAGAGGATGGTAAACTGGACACATGATGGGAATTGGTGGCTACAGGATGTTGCACATCCTCTCAAAACCTCTAGAGTAGGAGTGAACATGGAAAAATTAAATCTGGATTTGCTGTCACTCTGGGGACATGGTTGAGAATGCTTGATGGGACACATACATATGGACTTGCGGGTGCAGATTAGCCATACTTAGCCTAGGATCCTGATGAGGACTTGCTGGATAGTGTGTTTGATGCAACTAGATTTTCCACTTTGCACTAGCCATCTGTCTCCACGGCTGTACTGAAGCATTCTACAGCTAGTGTGCTACAGAGCTACAATGCAATCTTGTCACAGTCACACTGTTGAAAAACCTCTCATAACATCTCCTTTGATAGATTTGCACTTCCCTCTCTGCTTCGTGCATGAGAACATTGTGCAAAGAAAACAAAATAATGCTTTACACAAGGGAACAGTAGCTGAAACACAGTATCAGGCTAATTTCTCTTGTTTCTTAGACAGGTTTTACAATCTGTTTGATACATCCTGGTGTCATGGAAAGGTGGCTATCAGGATGATTTGAAATTTGTTCAGTTATACCCACACTCTGTTCCAAGGTAGGCAGTCTGTCCACTTCTAAAACTCACTTCCCTAAGCAGATTGTCATATAGTCTTCCTTATTTAAAATGCCATTCCTAAGCAGGACAACTGTTGGAGAAACTCCAAAGGGCTCAGGCACTTGGTTCAAGTCTGAGTGGGTGTTGTGTGGTCTGGATGTGCTGTTAGCCTGGACTTTTACATGTCCTGGTTTTAGTTGGCTTGGAAATGCCCCAGAAGTGACAGAAACACTGAGCTCTGCTAACTCAAATCCACAGCTACCCACCATAATATAGACATAGCCACAGGGAAGCACACAATGGAAGTCAGATGAAGTAAATGCAACACCAAAAGGACTTAATCGCTGATTAGAAAGAGGCGTGGTACATTCTTCACCACCTAGTCATTAAATTAAGATCAGTCGTCCTGCCAGAAGCAGAATCTTATTCAGCCACAAGCTATTGGTAGCGATGCAGGAGCTGGCACTGATGTAGCCTCTGGCCTCTCTGTGTAAGAGATCAAACACGACTGCTGCAACTGTCCGTTTGGATCCGCTTTCCTGCTGTGCAGCTGGCACTGAATTGTTTGGGAATGAGCTTCAGTCAGATTTTTGTGACAGTTGTTCCCTTTTTTTTTCTCTAGAAAAGGTTCTCACTTTATGTTTATCCTCCTGGCTCACACTGGGAGCAGCTGGGGTGACATGGGAAAGGTTTGTGGAGTTCCTCTCAAAGCACAAAAGGATCCTCAAAGTCCGCGTGGTTGAGAGAAAAACTCTTGAGTTCAAGAAGAACTCTTCCCACATAGCAACAAGTTCTTAATAGTAATTAGTAATTTCCATCCCCCATTAAAATAAATAAATAAAAAAAATAAGAGAAAAGAAAGAAAGACTAACAAAAGAAGCACCATGAGACCTTTCCTCTGCAGCTTGATGGGAATGTCTCACCACTTCTTTCCCTGGCTAGTGGAGCAGCAGAGCTGTGGAGGGCACAGGGCCTGAAACCCAGCCATGTGCTCTGGGAATGCACAAGATGCAGAGAAGAAGACGAACACAAAGCCATCAGGCAAGAGAGAATGAAACTGGCTGCATGATGTAACTGGAGCAGGGCCAGCCCAGCCACCCACAGACAGGAGGTGTTCGTATGTGGTGGAGACCGCAGCAAGGTGAAGGATATGCCAAGGTTGGATCTGCTAGATCATTTCCCCAAAGAGCAGTCAAAGCACATCAGTGCCATCTTCGGGGTTCTCTGTCACCGTGCAGGAACGTTGCTGACATGAAGCCCATGACAAGGGTCACACTGCAGCTTTGCAGGATGGCTGCATAAGTCTCGGGAAGTATGAAATGATACTTGCTCAATGACATCAATTGTAGACATCCTGGGTATTTCAGAACAAAGCTACAGCCAGGATCCTCTCCTGGATGCAGCAGGGAGAAGGAACAGGGTAAGTCATCGAGTTCAAATGTCTTTGGCTGGTTAAAGTGAGCACAACTCCACTGAAATTAATTTTGGATTAGGTCTATCCCCTGAAAAGCCAGTGTCTGTGACAGGACTGAACCCTTCTCCAAATGAGACTTCAGTCATTCAGCTCAATGAAAAGATTGGACTCACCTCTAGTGACAGATGACGCAAAGATTTGGGATCAAAATACTACAGTGTCATAGAAAGGACTCTAAAATTGTAAATACCATTTATTAGAGGTTGAGATCCTTTCTCTGGGATTTGAAGAAGCACCTTGTGAGCTTTGAGAGAGTCATGCCCTCGCCGTGGCATTCTGTACCTTGGTTTGAAAATGCTACAGTAAATTTACTAACCCCAAATAAACCTGGTATGTCTTTTCCTTAATCATCTAGAAGGATCCATTGATAAAGTCCCCAGTGAACCACATAAAACCTGCACTTTTTAATACTCCTATCAATGTGCACATCAATCTGTTCTCTTCCAGCCAGTTGAGCTGGTATTGCCTTGCATACCATCACGTTGTTCAGACTGGCTTCCCCACCACAGAAATACTGTTTCTCATTTCCCACTAGACACTTTGGAGTCCAAAATCCCACAGCCTGATGCTGCTGGGTGATTCAAGGGGGGCTGGGGCACCTCAGCATCCTGGTGAAGATGCCATGTCTCACATGCCTCAGCAAGGTCCTAGTACTCCCAGCACAGAGGAGATGTGCTGACCTGATTCACCACCCTGATTTGCATGTTCAGTGTTAAGGGAAAACGCTGTATCCTATTAAATTAACAAACTAGCACATTCCATCAGCCGGTTCTCATGCCCTCAAGGCATCCTCTGGAGGTTTCCGCGACATGCCAATGAAACATTCAAACTACAAGACAGCCCAGTCACTTCCCATCCATTTTTTATGGTACCATGGAAACAAAGAGAGCCTGGCAATTCTTTCTTTAAGCTTTCAATAAATCACTCCACAACTGTAAGAGGTACGTGCCTTCAATGCTCCTGTGTTTCAGTTGGCTCCCCTGGGCTAAGAAACCTTCTGCCCCCTTTGCCATCTATCCTCTACCCTCTGTCACCTTCTGGACTCTGCTCCCCAAATACCCAAAAGGGTTTGGGAGCAGACTGGCTTCTTTCAGGCTTTGTGTTTGCAGACATTGCTTGGCTCTGCATTTCTGGAAGCTGTCCTGTACATGTGCTGGGCTGATGCGAAGCCAGAGCCTTAGAAGGCAAGATGGTTTTGCAACAGCTTTGCCAGTCAGAGCGGAGGCTGAGGGCAACAAGACAGACTCAGTGACTCCACTGCCACAAAATTCACCTTTTGTCCTGCTGCTGGGAATGTTCCCTCACTGATTTCTGGGATTTGATGTGTCCATCAGAGCAGACTTTTCTGTTTTCCCATCTTACAGCCACTCGCCTCTCACAGTCAATGTCTGCCTCTGTGTGTGTGTCTGTGCAACCTTTTCTCTTCTGCTTTAAATACCACCCTTCTGCTGAGGTCAGGGGTGCATGTGAGTCCCCTGGGCTTGTATTTGTTGTAGGTACTGACATGTGAGCAGTCACAACATCTGTCCTGGAGGAGAATGAAGTCTCCTTCATTCATGAAGCTTTCCACACACCACAGCAAGGAGCAGCTGAACAAATTCTGCTCAGTGATGAGTCAATGCTTGTGTGTTTGGCCCAACTAAAGTCTGATCACCCTCCATCTCAGGGTTCCATTACCTGGGTTTTCCCTGGAGTACTTGCAAGAAAGGTTTCCAATGTAAAACTCAGAAAAAGGACACAGAGAGGAAATAGAAAAGCCAGACCTATGTTTTTCTGTCCCTCTTGGCCTCATGGAAGTGCTAAAATCTACAGGTCCCTGCACCCAGCAGGCTAGGAAACCTCCTCAAGCCATATTCAAGGTCATTGACTGAATATTAAGCCAGTTACATGGCTGCATGTAACTGCAGCATCTAAAAGTCAGAGTTGGCCCAGGGGTGTCCAAGGGAGAAAGCTGGAGGTGGAAGAGAACTGTGACTTCACCAATATGTATTGCAATTCACTGAAGGTTGCCCATGACTTCAGCATTGGGGTCTCCTGCATATGTTTGGAGGAGGGGAATGTGTGTGCACAGCTGCTGGGTGTTTTTTTCCTGGTCTGTGCTTAATTCCCCATTTTTTACTGGTGTTTAAAGCCAGGACCTCAGCTTGGACAGTGGTCAAGAGATGAATGGCACCTTCAGTTTGAAGCCAAAACTGTTGGAAGGCATTGCTAAAGGATGTCTGCATGTATATATGCTCAGCTAGACTGTCTGGCTACTACTCAATGCTGCTCAGCTCTCACCTGCTAGAAATTGCTGAGTATTGGTATAATCCAAAGCAGCAGAAGTCAAAGACAGAAATAAAAACCCAGCTCAGACCTGCCTTTCCTTTCAGAGGCCTTTGGATCAGGGCCTTCATTGTTTCACTTCAGCATTCACTGAGGATGAAACCACATCCCACAAACCCAAATAGGCATGGGGAAGGGAATGGGTGTTGTGTGAGGCTGTCCTGGCTCTCCTTGCCTTAGAGGCAGCCACATTCCCTGACAACAGGGGTCAAAATGAACATTAAGTTAAGAAGTTGCTGAAGCAGTAAACAGGTCACATTTCCCTTTGCAGCAGCTCTTGCTGTAATGGTCCCACCAAGCAAAATGTCTCCAAGCAGCAGGTCTCATGTCCCTATGCTCCAATCCCACCATCTCCAACAGATGCATCCCAGGAGACCAAGACTTGGGATGTCAGTGGCTCTGCATTAACTTATCCTTCGCGCCTTGTTTTGTCTGGGCACATTCTGTCCTGATGACTTAAACTAACGTCCCATTAAATTGCTTTCATCAATAAATTGCCAGAATCTGCCTGGGTGCCCTTGGCAAGGTGGAATTTGTGCCTTTGCCAGATGGGCCTGGCACACGCAGCAGCAGTGAGCTGTTCATGGGCACTGGCTTTATTAAACATTTATGGCTTCAGCTTCTCTACAACAGCTAATAATAAAAGGGGTCATTTGAGTTTATTCTGACACAAATGAAGAGATTTAGATTCACTGGGAAGCTGCTCAGTGATGTTTCTTAAATGCTTAGGGCCTGTCTACCAGCAAGAAGATGCACTGTTTATAACTTTAAAGCGCTGATAAGCTGGGTGTTGTGGTAGGGTTGTGCTCACTTGCCATGACTAGCTGGTCCTGACTCCCAATCAGCACGGCTGGCCATGACCAGACTCCTTCTCCAAAGTGTGTGCACAGGGTTTGGGGACATCCCTCCCCATCACAGCCAGCTTTCTCTACTCCCACATATGGTCACTTCTTCTGGCGTGTCCGTGGCTACTTCAGATTGCCTATCAAGGGTTAGGGCTGGACCACCCAGTAGACAAATGAAAGATGCTGTCTATTAACCCCTCTCCCTTCCCAAAAGGAAGGAAAGAAAGGGAATAAGGGGGAGAGATTTATAGATTGGAAAAAAAAAACTAGGACAGCTTTAATGAAAATAATAATAATAAAATGAAATTAAATGTAAAGAAATCTATAAAAAAAACCCCAATACTGAACCTAACCCCCCAATGGCAATTACATCATCATCAACACTGTTGCTGTGGGCAGGCACTGGGGGAGTCCGAAACTGGACTCAGCAGCAGAGGGGAACTGGTTTCAGGAATTGGATTCAGGAACACATGGATTGGGATTGAAAGTAGAGTGGACAGAGTCCTCCTCAGACACTGCCCATTGAAGAAGCTTGACACTTGTGATCCTTCAGCTTTATATTGAATATGCCATATATGGGATGGAATCTCTTGTTGGTCAGTTTGGGGTCACCTGTCATGTCCACTTTCAAGAACAGGTTGGCTTTCTTAACATTTTACTTCGCTGTGGTTAAAGGGGAAGAAAAACTTTCTGCTTCTGTCAGAAATATTCTTGATACGGGGAAAAATATTTAAAAAAAAAAATTGTTAGACAATCCTGGATTAGAGACCTCAGAGGGTTCAGAAAAGCCAGACTCCATCACACACCAAACCCATCTCACCCATTTTATAAGTTTAAAGCACTGATAAGATGGAGTGCACTTACCAATGCACTCCACTCACCCAGCACTGGCAGATTATCTGCTGGCCAAAAGGTCTGTTTGCTTTGGCACATGTTCACCTGCACATTTGAAATGCGTTCTCCTGGTGCTGAGATTTGGTGAGGAATGGACCATTTTAGCGTGTTATCTTACATGCTGCATCCCCACAGGCCACTCCAGGCTTCCTCTGTCTGGCCCCTTGCAGACCGAGCAAAGAGCAGGACACGACCCTTTTCACCTGCTTATGGTCCTTGCTAGCGGAGGGGGTTATTTCAAGGCTCCCCATCACCACCTTCAGAGCCCTCTCCCGCTTTTGTAGTTTCAAAAGAAAACATCTGTGAACGGCTCGTCACAACAAACCCCTGCCAGTGCCTGATCTCTTACGATAACATGCTCTAATGAGGTTATAGCTCTCCTTCTGCCTCACAAACGTTCCGGAGTTGCTCGGGCTGAATGTGACGGGAGGTAATTAGAGTGACATGCTTTCGTGCACAGAGAGAATAAAGTCACACAAATTTCCTGAATGGACAAGAGTAGTTTGGCCTCAGCTGAGTGAAATAACCAGGCAGTGATCTAATTCACTTTACTGTTAATAGATTGTTATCTGCGGAGCCCTAGTGCAAACATGATAAGCTGTAAAGAAATACAGATAAAAACCAGAGCTCCAAGTGTTGCAGAGATGCGCATTCAGCTCAACTCTGATCTCTCTGGCCTTGACCCAGCTCCAGTTTCTGATCATCCCTGGAGCTGGCTGGGGTGATAACACTTGAGTCAAGCTATGCAATCAAATTGCTGCCCAAATTGCAGGATTATTTGGCTCCAGCATCAGGTTGGGAATTCATCAGTTTGCCTTGTGGAGTCCAAGCCACAGTGGGCAGAGCTGGAGCCAAACCCCTCCTTGGGTTCAGACTTTGACTCTGGCTGCCATGCCCCATACAGAGATAGGCTGCAGTGGCAGCAAGCAATGCTGTGGTCCCCCAACAGGGTCCCCCAGCTGGCTGAGTGCATCTGCCCTGGTGTGGCATAGACATCCTCTGGCACAACATCCCACTGGCAGCATGACTGCTGGCAGACAGCCTCACGCACTGACTTTGTCTCCCATACCCCTTCCCATCACAGCCCAGAGATACAGAGGGGGCTGCCCATGTGCTTTCGTAGGACAAGTCTCCTACAGTTTGTCCCAGGGATGAGTTGCAGCTGGAGAACTAGAGGTGAACATAGGTCTGTGAGTTTCCTCTGCCCTTACTTGCTCCATGAACAAGAAACCAGTCCTGATATACACCAATTGAGTGCTTTGGCTAAAGTACCTTGGCTGGATTCTGTAAACATGCCAAGCCATTGTTTATCAACATCCCTGAGATGCTCTTCCCTCTCCTCTCTCCTTGCATGGAGATCTGCTGCGTTTATCACCACTGTTTCCAACCACGCCAACTGCCAGCACAGACATGCTGCACCCTGCTCACACCACCCATCCACTCTTATTTTAGCTTTGCATCCCAGTCTCCTATCAGGGTATGAGACTTCCCACCCTTCCAGCTCCCCCTTCTCCAATGCTAACCCCAGACAGCTGTGGGAAGTACAGGACACTCATGGGGCCCTGGAAATTTGCTTACAATGCCCACGGTGAGGATGAATTTCCACATGACCAAGGTGGTGCAGGAAGGGGGTTCTTTGGAATATGCCCAAGCAAACAATGAGGCAGAGTGAGGTGTGTGAGCTGAGCCAGAGCAGTCACCTTCCTCATGGTTGTGGGGTGAAGCCTCACTCTCCAACTGCCTCTCTTCCCATAAACTCTACACTACCCTGATCTTCCATGTATATACCATTTTTTTAACCAATTTTCTTTCCTCAGGCAAGAATGCTGTCAGATTCTCAGGCAGGTTTGAATGTGTCAAAAAATGTAATCTCTTCAGCCAGATTTAGCCTACTTTTGGGATGTGAGTGTAAGTCTGATTGCTGCTTCCCTGACAGCTTCATTAGAGATGAGATAACCTCAGCCTTGCCTGCCCTGTTTCTCCTCAGCCAGCATCCAGCTCTTAGCAAAACATAACAACGGAGCTCCTTATGGTCACTCTCCTCCAGCATTTCCAGGAGTTGCTGGGTCACTCTAGGCCTCATTTCCCCACCTGTATCATTAGGTGGGGAATCACCTTGGATATTTTTCTTCCATTTCTACTCAGTTTGATTACAAAGCAATGATGAGGCTGGATAGATCCATCCTATGCATTTGCATCTCCCCAGCATCACTGTTGGAGCCTCTAAACAGGCTGCACAGATTTGCGTAGGTGCTAATCCAACACACTCTGCTTTACCCACTCCTCCAGCAAGGCAACAAGGAGACGAGGCTACAAACTTGATAGCCAGTGTGGGGTTACCCAAGCATTGTCAAGCTTGGTAAACTGAGGCATGTTTCCAGTATGTCCGAGATCAGCCAGGCCAGCCTGCTGGGAACACAGTCCTTGGCCAAGCTCTGGCCATTGAGCTCTTGCCACAAGCCCAAGTTCAGGCTGATGCTTGAGCCAAGGATGCATCCTCAGTAGGTGGTTTGGATGCAGCCACCTTGTCCTGAAGAGGAGGAGGGTTATGCATGGGCATGTGAGCTCTGCCAGCTGCTGCCCATGCCAGGGAGCAAGCCCTGACCCATTTTATTGAATAGTAAAGACAGCCTTGGACACTCTTCAACCCACTCTTTGCATCCCACCTTTGTACTAAGGCCATGCCAAGCACACAGAGAGCAGCCTGACTTTCACCGTTCATGCCAAACCCTGCTGAGAGAGTAGAGGAGACAAAAACTGGCTCTCACTCAGCTGGAGAGTTTACTGAAGGCCACAATTTTCCAATTGCTTGAAGGGTTGTCATTAGACAGTTTAAGATGGCAGATTGCTAAATTGCTTCAAGGCTGGAGCCAAGCAGCCTTCAATAGGGCGCTCTTTGCTGGAAGGATATGTGTGCACCACAGTCCTTTGATTGGGGGAGTAAGAAAATCATAGTTTTGTTTTGCGCATCCTGCAGTGTTGAGGAGGAGCACAATTTTCTGTGGAGTTAAGGGGAACAAGATACAGAGATGGAAAGGCAAGCAGCCAAGAACAGAGTCACAAAATCACTCTTTTAACTGGTGTCTGCCCCATGGTCTTTCACATGCCTTTTCTGTCATTCGTCACCAACGCTTTCCTCCTGTGACGGAAGGAGATTTCGCAGACCTGGTGAGGGTCCAGAGGCAGACTGACCTGGAGAAAATGTTTCTGTGACCTCAGCAAGGGTGGAAGAGAGCAGCAGGGCCTGGGGAGGGAGAGGAATGGATCTCCTTGTACATAGCTGGTACAAGGGAGCTTCTGAAGCCAGCAAGTATCTACCTGCTACGAGCTGAAGAAGTTTGGCATATGCAGCTACATGTTACAGCCAGGGATCAGATCATTTGCCTCTCTCCTTAAAGCATCAGGCAGAGCCATTTTCAGTCACTATCTTAACCAATTCAGTGTCCCCTTTGGTGGTGTACTCTCCTCCTCCTGTGTGCTGGGGCTGGAGCTTTCTCAAGGGAAAAGAGCAGCCAGCACAGCAAAACTGTGCTGCCAGAACCAAGAGAGCAAAAGGGACCCATGGTGTCTTCAGCTGTGGCCTCTTCTCCACTGCAGGAATAGACAACCTGGACATACTCTTCACTGAATGTCTCCCTTCTTCATCCTGCACCCCCTGCCCCTCCCTGTCTATAAATCCTAAGGTGCACTTCGGCTGTTTCCAGGCATTGGAGAAGTGTTGGCCGGTCCCACCTCCAATCCCAACATCTCAAGGAAGACACCAGATCTATTTATCAGTGGGGTCTAAGGGTTACTTCTCCCTGCAGTCATCTGCTGTGGTTCTTACTGTTGCACCATCTCCACTAAACAGACCCCACAGACTGGGGTTTGCAGGGAAATGCTGATCTTGTTTGTTTGAAATCTCTCCTGGTGGGTGTAATGGATACAACATGTCTGTGCTGGCTGGGGTCACTCTGCCAACTGGGAACTTCTCAGTGCCAACAGAGACGGTCTCACATCTTCCAAAAGCCCTTGTCAGCTGTCCAAAAGCTTTGTGTCAACTAAGCACTCAATAACCAGCCAGTGATGGAACATCTGAAATGAGTCCTTAAAGTACCTGTGACACCAAATCTTGTTAAGCAACCTGACAATTAACCACAGACTTGTCCACACTCTTCCAACTCTCAGCATGTTTGCTGCTTTAGGAAGAAATCCTAAAGATCCACTGGTCCTGAAGTGGAGACATCACTCAGTGAAGGTGCATCTGGCTCCTTCTTGTCTTCCCCCAGGGAACTGCCTTTTCTCCACTTGGTTGCTCTGTCTCCTCCAGGTCTCTGCACTTACAAGTGCCTGCCAAGCACACTTTCCCATGGGCCCTCTGAATGCACACTTCCACCTCTGCAAAATTAAGACACGTGACCTTCATAAATCCCCATCAAAGGCCTTTATTCTTCTGCTATTCTTCTTGCTGTTGTTCACATTACGCATGCATGTGACAACCAGATAAAAGGCATCGTTTTTGAACAAGCTAATTCAAGTTAACCAGTGCAATGAGAAAGCCTGAGCAGCACCAAAGCACTCTGGCATTTTGATGTGCAACAGGGGTTTGAGCCTTCAGCTGGTTTTCAGTCTCTAAAATCCCAAGTGTTAGGCAGACACTCCCTGAATGTCTGGTAGGAAGCAGAAATGAAGGAAACCTGGCTTCCTTTGCATCTGTGTCCCAGGATTTTGGTGTAGGAGAGGGAGGTAAGCTTGAAGGATGGTTATTTGAAAAAGACAAGCCTTGTTCCCACTTTGGGGCATGTATTAGGAGTCTCACCCCTGTGGGCTCTTTAGTTCAGCCTTCCTTTTCCTCAGAACATTCAGGACACCTCTCCTCCTACCAAATTTGGTTGAAATCAGTAAACACATATGTTCATAGATATACAGCACACACTAAAAATACACATTTTTTTTTAAGTTTTGAAAACTGATTGGTTTTTTCACTGAATGATTAGAAGAAGTGATGAGTTGAAAAGTCATGTCAAAACTGTCTGGCATTTTTCTTCTGTTCTACTTTGAGCTTGGGTAACTGAGGGTGCTTCTGAGATGTGTGCTAGGAAGCAAATCTCCAGTACCTTGGGCAAGAAGATGCTTTTAGTGCAGAAAAAGATAATGGGAATACATGGCGTGGACTTTCTTCCTCTCATAAATCTTAAACCACAGATGCTGGAACTACTTGCACTGTCTGACTCCTGTTGGGTCATTCACTGTGAGGGTCTAGAGGAGGCATGAGAATGCCTGCAGGCATGGACTGAAGGGGTGGATAGCCTTTCTGTGCACGGTCCTGATTGAAGTAATTCCCTTTGAATTCTACCTGAAATGTAGGATCCTATGTCCTTCTGGGAGATGGCATTTGTGATCTGAGTTATGTCAGTGCTTTTGAAAATTATTTTCTATCAAAACTAGGAGTCATGAAAAGCCAAGTACTACAAACTTATGACTTAGGAGATAAAACCTGGTGTACTGGCTGGTTGAAGCCAAGGAAAGATGATGGCTAACACAG
>JAAGNO010014955.1:147491-159796 GCA_033439905.1 Ceryle rudis
CTACAAACTTATGACTTAGGAGATAAAACCTGGTGTACTGGCTGGTTGAAGCCAAGGAAAGATGATGGCTAACACAGCAAACTGAGCAGGAAGAGGGTCATATTAGCAGCAGCTTCAAGAAACACCCAGCATCACTCCAAGAAACATCCCTCCTCACCTTGCAGCCTGTGCAGAGCAGCTGGCAACAGAGCCCCCATCCTCATGTTTCATTCCCTTCACGCAGAGAGCGTGGAGAGATTTGGAGTGACAAAAGCTGTATGATTGTAATTGAGTGGGGTTCTTTAGATGTTGTCCTGTTGGTAGGACCCTGGGGATCTCATTTTGTACTCCAGCTCAGAGCCCGGAGCGGCAAGTGCTGGAGATGAGAACTCCTTTCGAATAAAAATGCTGCTCCAGTACTTCTCAGTAGTTTCTCACTGGGCTTGACATTCTCATCTCCTCACTGCCCCTGGCAAACTTCTCTCTTGGTGGCTCTTCATCTCCCAGCTCCACACAGGGAAATTAAAAATCCCCATAATATTTTTCTTTAATCTAGTCCAAGCTCCAGCTGCACTGGGGGCTGTCGCCCGGGAAAGTTTGCACAGATGAGGAGTGCTCAGCTCACCTCCTTTGGTGAAAATCCCTCTCCAGCTAAACTCCTTGAAGCACACAAATAAAGAAGGAGCAGGAGGAAAAACCAAAAGAAGAAAGAATAAAAGTCTCGGCAGAGGAATGCTCCGATTGCCATTGCTAAAGGGCAGAACAGGGTGGAACCTTGGCTGTTTGCAAAGGGCAAATTTGTCTTTCCCCAGTGATGCTCTGTGAGTTTGGAAGAAAGATGAGAAGAAACTGGAGTAAGTTTGTGTCTTAGGCCACCTCAGCTGCTACCATCCTCTTGCCATGGCCACGTGTTGCCTCAGCCTGATGAGCCATCTTATCTCAGCTCCTTGCCAGTTTCCCATAGAGGTGTCGAGCATCCCAAGGGCAAATATTTTAGAACTTCAATACTTAATCAGGTCCCCATTTACGCCTTAGGGAGTTTTTTCCTGACAGATCTATGATAGCATCTCAGATGTAGTTTAATCATATAGAAAAGGTTTCCCACATGGTCTTTCTTTAAAACTGTGTGATGCCTGTGTCACAGCTACCTACAGGATAACACAGTTTAATGCTTTTGGATGATTCAGGCAATCATCAATCCACCAAAAAGGAAAAGATTTGACCCATAAAGTTCAGGCAGGTTTTCTTTCCAAAATTTCCACCAAAAATTATATTATCTAGCAACACCTCATTACTATACACTGCTTAACTTTTTCCCCACCCAAACCCTGGTTTTCACACATCCTGAGTTTAAAAAAGTGCCTAGTTTGCAAACTAACCAGAGGCTGAAAAGCCCAGCACAGGCTAATCTATGAATATAGACTGAATGATAAGTTACTTTGGGGAAGAAGGAGCTGTATTCCGTTGCTTCGCTCCCCTCTATTATTGCCAGCCAGCTTTAGGTTCAGAGATGTTGCTGCTGTGCCTGATAAATTGAAGGACTTCATGGGCATATTAACACAGCTAGTCTGTAGTCAGTGAGCAGACAATTGATTATATGTCAGAAAGTCACACACTGGGCAATTTTGCTCCTAGGCTTTGCCTCCATTTCTCAAAATATACGTTACAAACCAAAGAAATCAAAAGCAAGAGATAAGAGTTAGTCTGCATGGTAGGAAGCTTCTTGGAACAGGCTCAGTCTGTCTCTGCTTTTGCACAGTGCTAAGTATCTTGTTGAGATTCAGGGGAGAACAGAGCTGGTCAACTGATGTCTTGCAACTAAGAGATATTTCTTAATGAAGTATGGGATTCTGTCAAAACATAACTTTTGGCTCGAAAACATAACTTTCAATGACATTCTCCTATTTTTCACCAAGTCTAAGCAAATAACTTGTTCTTTTTCTTCCCCACCCTTTCCAATCACCATTTGTAAATGTTGCAGTTTTAGCTAAAAATGTTATCATTTATGTCAAAAATGTTGAAATCTTTCCCTGAGACCTGTCGCCTTGTGTCAGACTTTGTTATTCTGTGAAGATACTCAGGTAGGCTTGCTCTAAGTCACCTTTTTCATGCTGTCCTAGCAAAGCCAAGTGTAACTTTTTTAGGCACAGAAAATTAATTTCCAGGGAACTAAGAAATTCGGGTGTTTGGTACAAAGGCCTTTCTTGTAAAGACTGCCTGAAACAAATACTCGTTATCTGCATCTCAGTGAGAGCTAGAGCTGATGGTGGGCTTTGGTGTCTCCTTGTGCTACATGTGCAAACACGCAAGAGGCAGCACTAGCCAGCAAAGAGCTTGCAGGCTCAGCTGACAAGACAAAGCACCGTGGGGAAAGGGAAGCAGGTAGAGGTGGAGTGACTCAACTAAAATCACACCACAGGCCAGGTCAGAGAAGGGAGGGAAACCAGCATTTCCAGATTCCCAGTCCAGAGATGGCATGATGTGTCTGATGGCTGCTCCAAGGAAAGAGTGAATAAGGGAGGATGTTTTGCTCAAGTGATCACTTTGTCTCCTGAGAGCAGGACGACTGACCTGGACTCTAACAGTGGTCCACTCCTAGCCTACCTGCCCTAAGGGGTCTTTTGGGTAGCCCTGATGGCTCATCCTCTAGTACCTTTTCTGAGGAACTCTGCACCTATGTTACCCTTCAGTCCATCATGCCTCTCTCTTCTTGCCTCTTTCTTCTGCAGAAAACCCCCAAAGTCATGGGTCCTGCACTAGGACCACTGCAGAACCACTCTGGAGTCTGAAGCAGATTTACCAGTAGGGCAAAGAAGATCATTGCAGACCTTCCCCATTATCACCAGCCAGAATGCCTTGGCTTCCAAATACAAGAGGCACGTGCCCCGTGGGCTTGTGCAATCCTACAGGAGGCCTAGATAATGAGCATTGGGTTACTCTGATGAGACTTTAACAGAAAACATGGGTTTGGGGCTGTGCACTGTTGGAGCATCCCTTCCCCCCATCATCATGGACCAGCCTTCACTGTGCTGTAGAGTGCACACAAAAAAATCTCTGGCCCATCTGCTCCTGGGGCCGCTGAACACAACCCTCCTCCTGCACCTTCCCATGAAGAACAAAAGGCTTTTCTTCTCCAGGCTCTGGCGGCTGAGCACACTGAAGAGGGGGATCAATATCTATTGACCGGTGCTGTTTCCTTCAAGTGTCCCCAGCCTCCATGATTATGTATCTGCTCTCCTTTCCTGGCCTGCTTTCTGCAGCAGATATTCACCTCATTCCCCCACAAAGAGAGCTCCAGAACTGAGTTCCTCAGAGCCAGTACTAGTTCACAACCCAAAATGATGGTACAAGGGGTAATGTTTGGATTATAGATACCCTGGAAATTTTTGCTTTGTGGGCAGCAAATAATTGAAGTATTGCAGCTACAAATGCCCCTCTGGTGCCTGTTTCACATGGAAAGAAAATGCTCAACTCCAGCATAGCAGAGGTCTTACTGCATCCCCACATGGGGTGGGGCAAATGAGGAAGAAAGAGGTCTCTTCAGATGTGGGACGTTGCCAGAGATACCACCCTCCACCCCTGTCCTGCCCGGGCCTCCCCATCCTCTTCCTAGATGTACCTGCTTTCCCTCCATGAGCAGCTGAGACAGCAGAAAACATTCCAAACAAGCAGATAATTTCCTGCTGGTTCATTTCCCTGAACCCACTCACCCCAGGGTGAGCTGTGCATCGGTTCCTGGCAGGCAATGAGTGGGAAGGCACAGCCGGGGGGACAGGGACAAACAGGATTTGGGGGGGCTGAGCTGATTTATATTCATTTTACCAGGACAAAATGACTCTGTAATCTGGCTGAAAGTTCAGTCTCTGCTGTGAAGGGGCAGAGGACACATAGGCACCTTTGCAGCCAGTACCCTTGCCCAGCTGTGCACCCCAACCCTGACTCCTGCCTGCTTTGGGAACCTGCTAGAAAATGTTGTCTACCCACAAGAAAAGCTTCCTCCACCTCCAGCCCCATGATGCAAACTGCTGAAAAGCAACAAACTGCTGCTGGCAAGGGACAGAGGGAAAAGAGAAACCGAAAGAGCAATACTCCAAATTTGAAGCAGGCAGTAGAAGCAGCAGGTCATGTCTCTATCCTTCCCTTCATTTGGGAAAAAACAGTTTTGCAAGCAGCCGAAGGGATGCTGCCCTGCGATCAGGTATCCAGTCACCTCCACCACCCCTTCAGCAAGAGCCAAGGACTTGCACCTGCCAGGATTGTTGTCATCCCTGAGGGCCAGTGCCTACCCAAAAACCTCTGAACTTAACCTGGTTCAGCTTCTGTGCTGCTGGGACAGCACTCAGGCACCATGCAGACATACAGTGAGTGAACAGCACATTGGGATACTAGCGCAAAGCAGGCAGCTTCTCAGGATCTGCAAACCACTGGCTGAAGGCACATCTTGATTGCATCTTTTCAGATAAAAGCTTAGATCCACTCCTCATCTCCATCCTCCTCCCCACCCCCAGTGTTTACTGCTCTCAGACTCTGATTTAGGTGGTTTACTGTGGCTTTCATCTAAGTGCATCAGCATTTTTAAATTAGTCACAGGTGACTCACAGGGTTACAAGAATAATGCTAAATTACCAGACATACACAGCCCATATACTTTATTACCTCATTTTTTTTGTATCTTCTTTACAGTCTGTGATAGCAATGACCTTATAGTCTGTGGCTGAAGAGCCAGTTAAACTTGTTCTCTGTCAAAATGGTAATTAAAAAATTCCTATAGGGTAGGAAGCAAACCTTTAGTCTCCAGTATATTTTTCCTTCCAACAAGGCCCCTGAATGAGGCTTGGAGAGCAACAGAAGACAATGTGCACAAAGTGTCTGATGAACGCACTTTATCAAGCCAGGCAGCGCTCAGTCATCTGCATTAATATTTGAAATAAATATGTATAAGGCTTAATGGCATACAATGAATGTCAGAGACAGAAAAATACAGCAGTTTTTCTTTGGCCACCAAGCAATATTTGGTCTGATTGGGAAGAAAAAGAAAAAAAAAAAAAAAAGAAATAGATAAATACATTAAATACATTTAGCAACCAGTTTGTGTTGTTCTCGCTTTCAGCTGATTATGCCAGCTTGACTATCTCTTTCCTTATTTTAATCCTCTCCTTTTTTTAATATCACAATGGTCAGATTGGAGGAAAAGATAATTAAAAGGTAGGAAAAATACAGTATCTGAGGAAATTTTTGTGGTTGGGGTCATGAAAAAAATAGGAACAAAAATAGAAAATTATTTGTTGGAGGAGAGAGGGACAGGGTTCTATTTTTATCTTCTCAAAAGCTGCAGCCAACACTAATTAACTGTTTCAAAAGGGCATGTGTTTAGGACAGGCGTTGCCTGATTGACCAGGACTTTCTCCAGTTCCTCTCCATCAGCCCCAGGAACAATATTAGCAAAAACTCTCTGGATGGTGTCAGGAGCAGGGCTCAGGACAGTGGTTCTCAAAACACCCAGCACTGCAGCTACATCCCCATGTCCTCTGTGGACAGCACATGTCCCAGCCTTGTAAGGCAGTAGGAAGAGGAGATACTTAGCACCAGGAGCTCTGGGAGCACTGGTTTGGGAGAACACCTCCTAAAGCCATTGGAGACAACCCTGAAGGTATTTCACCCCACTATTCTCCCTGCTCTGGTATTACAGACATAATCCTTCCCTCAGAAAAATTAAAAAGACTTTTCCCTTGGGTAAGAGGGTCACATCCAATTTTCCAGCACATGGTCCTCACTGGGTGCCAGGTGTTTTTATTACTGGCTAGAAACAAATTCCCAGAAGCAGTAGAAATGCTGTGATGTATCTCATCTTCTTTTTCTCCTCCCTTCCCCCCACCCCCCCTTCAGACTCCTTTTTATTGGTGTCATTTACAGGTTACTAACCAAGTTGAAACATTCAAGCTGAAAGTCCAGCAGTTAAAAAGCAGCAAGGCATTCAAAGCCTGCTTCCCGTGCAGTTTTTAAAGTGCTGCACTAAGGAAATGTTCAGGAGAGCGAAGCTTTGCCTTTTATATATCCCAGCGGACTTACACTTTCTAATAGACCCGTCTAAATCAACATAGTATTCCCCAGCCAGGGCCAAGAGTCAGTGAAAATGGCTCGAAGGCAACTGATGCAGCCACAACTTTCCACTGGAAGTTAATGAACTTTTAAAAACATTTTGGAAAGTGATGTATGCACAAGGCTCCTTAGTGTATCACGGTTAATATAATGCGTTCCTTTCCCCAGGGGAGACCTTGTCTGAGCTGTCAGCTGTAAGGTTGTTCTTCTGGAGATTTTTCTTTATATACACAATTGTCTCTCTCTCTGTCTCTCCTTTTGTTTTGCAGGGGGAACAATAGGCAACCAACTCCCTCTTGTATAAATTGTGTGCTTCAAAGAATTCGAAGGGCAAATGAATAGGAGGGGAAAAAAAAAATCCCTCTGGTTGAGTCAATGGAGAAGTCATGGTGCTGCCCTGGACATCACCTGTGGGGCTGAGCATCCTGGGGACACATAGCTGCACACTTATGTGCACGTGAGTATGCAGATCTCCGCACCCACACACAGGCAGCAGGAATCTCTGGTGCAAGGGAGCCCTGGCTCATCTAAGTGGCCTCCTCCATCACAAGCCAACAAGTCATTGACTGGTTTCTTTTTATGAAACCCAAAGACTCCTGCACCGAAGTCCTTCGTGGCACTCTTCGGGATGGCCTGAAGATCATCAGGTTTATCTTACTCTGGATCAGCAACAGCTGCCAGACAAAAGAACTGGTGAAAATGAGGGATCACAAACAGAGCCTCACTGGTCCAGAGGCCACCTCCAGCTCCACTCTTAAATAAGATCTCCTCAAAGACGAGCTAGAGCATAAGCTTGGCAGCTTGTCTAGAGAAAACCCAGCCCAACATCGCTCTCAGAGAGCCCAATGTTCTGTTGTCTCCAGCCTTAGGCAGATGGGGTCTAGTATCAGGTTGAATTTCTTTGATTTATAGATACTACTGTCCAGCTCTGAGTGTCTCTCTGAACTCCTCTTCATGGTTTTCTCCCAACATGTCTGGACTCAGCTCACCTCTTCTCCCAAGGCTGTGTTTTCCCTATCCCAGCTGACATTACCTACCTTTTTAACTGATCTGAAAATTATATCTTTTGGGTTTGTTTTTTTTTTTTCCCTATGGCATTGTAGTGAGAGCTCATCTTAAGAGGTTATCACAGATGACCCTGAAGTCATTCCTCAAGACACTGCTTTCAAACACAGAGCTTGCTTTTCTGTAAGCACAGCCTTGCATTCTTCACTCCCAGAGGGATTCCCTTCAATTTAGCTGGACTAAAAGCATCCTGCTGAACCATGACCAGTTAAGTATATGATCCATATCTCTCAGTATGAGTAATCCATATCTTCCTTATTTGCTAGCCTGCAAATTTCTGTGTCATCTGTAATGTCATAAAAGGTTCCTCACCTCTATACATTCTATATTGCTGCAAAATGACTTACACAAAACCTTAAATAGTGGTGGAAGAAGACTAGTCTCTGGGGAAGCCACTTTATAACAGCTCTACTCATTGGAGTCATGGCATGAAAGGCTTTCCAGATGCAGCAGTGTACTGGTCCATCTGATTGTTGTCCCCTTGATACTGTGAAAGATGTGCTTTCAGAATTAAAATATCATCAACTACCATGGCTGAAGAAGTTTTCTTAACCATATCAATGTGTTTGTCTTCCTGTCATGGCTTAACCCCAGCCAGCAGCTCAGCTCCACACAGACACTCACTTGCCCCCCTGCCATGGGATGGGGGAGAGAATCAGAAGGGCAAAAGTGAGAAAACTCACGGGTTGAGATAAAGACAGTTTAATAGGGAAAGCAAAAGCAAAATAAACAATTCATCCACTACTTCCCACTGACAAGCAGGTGTTCAAGCATTCCCAGGAAAGCAGTGCTCCATCATGAGACCTAGGAAGACAAATGCCATCACTCTGAACATCCACCCTTCTTTCTCCTTCCCTCAGTTTTTATTGCTGAGCATGACATCATATGGTGTGGGATATCCCTTTGGTCAGTTGTGATCAGCTGTCCCAGCTGTGTCCCCTTCCAGCCTCTTGTGCACCCCCAGCCTACTTGCTGGTGGGGCAATATTAGGAGCAGAAAAGGCCTTGAGGTTGTGTAAACACTGCTCAGCAATAACTAAAATATTGGTGTGTTATCAGCACTGTTTTCATCACAAATCCATAACATAGCACCACACATGCAACTATAAAAAGAATTAACTCTATCCCAGCCAAAACCAGTACACTTCCTTAACCCTAGGCTATGATCATACGATCCTAGCAGGATGTTTTCAGTCTCCCCTGACTCACTCTGTCTAAGAAGAATCCAAAATTTCTCCATTTCTGAAGGAAGACTTGCTAATATTTGGCAGGCAAATAGCAGAGTGAAATCAATAGGGGGAACTGAAGAAGATTATGGCTACAGGTCATTTGTTTACACAGCTTTACTAGCGACCCAACTAGGGGAAAGTTAATATAAGGTTGCAGTTTTGGAAAGCAGAAAATGTTCACATGTTCAAGGAGTGCAGGAGTCAGAGCCTGTGAAAACGGACACATTGGAGGAATGAATATCCAGGAGAGGGATATTTTGGCTTTCCAGCATTAACCATTTTATGCTGGGTCAGAATACAATCCCTGAGCAAGACTTCAGGAACAAAACAGACCTTGCTTGGCGTATTCAGTTTCCGGGGGAGTTTTAATAGGGAAAAAAAAAAAAATAATTATTTTTCTTAGAAATCCTGTATGAATAGGAGATATTATTTGGAAATTGGCATTTTAGTTAAAATCTCTATCCATATTCCTTCTGTGTTCACTGTACCTCTATGCTCACATCATTCTCCACTTCTCCAAAATGATCACATATTACCATGTTTTTTCAGAAGTTAGCGCAAAGTTTGCTATCACAAATGCTTTGCTGAATATCAAGGATCTGGAATAGACAAATATAGCACAGTTATGGAAAACCCTTTGTATAACACACTGTGCAATGCTCAGATTAGCTGGGACTTGTCTGTCTTTGAGAGCCATTGGGGAAAGAGTATGGACGTGATGTCTAAAAGCTCATGGGTTGCTCAAAGAAGATAAACAATGACCAGGTGTCCATGATCTCCACCAGTACAGGAATTAGAGATCAACAAATAAAACTAACAGGCAGATGGCTTAAACAAACAGGAGGATGTGGTTCATTAACCAACACACAGTTGAGTTGTGGAGCTCCTTGCTGCAGGATGTTGTGGACAAAAGAAATGCACAAAGACTCATAAAGGAATTAGGCAAGTTCCCCCTAAAAATCATCAGGAGTTACTGGAGCTAAAGACAATCACCCTCAGAAAGACTCCATAAAACACATTGTTAAAGCCTTGAAGTGTCCCCATGAAAATATTTTCCTTTTTTTTTCCCTATTTTTCAGCTTTTCTCTATGCATCTAGTCACTGTTAGGGATGGTCTAACCCAGCAGTTCTTAAGTGATTTTGGCCTATTTTACTGTTTGAAGTTCAATTTCCCAGCAGTATTTTGGTACTCCTAGTGAAATAAATTTTGCCATCGCCAAGACAGCACAAAAGGAATCCACCTGAAGGGTTAAGAAATCTCCATGGAGAGCTAGAAGGAATGATATTCCTATTGTTTTCATGAACTCATATGCCAGGGGGTACAAGCTGCTGCATACAACTGGAGAAATTCTACAAACTAGACACATTCCTCAAAGTCCATCAAGAAATCAGAAACACAAACCTATGAACACAACTCTGTGGACCAGAAAGGTACTAATCCTCTTACTGACAAGCATTGGGCTGATAGGAAAGTGAAAGAGCTACTTTAGATTTCCTTTATTCCTCCTCAATTCCCTGGGCATCTGTGGGGTACCACTATCAAAGACAAGATGTTGCACTGCTTGGCCCCCTTACAGCCCTTTAAACCTGCTATTCTACTCTGCCTGGAAGAAGGTGCCCTCCAAAGACTTGAGATGTTACTAGAGCAGCGATGATGGTTTGGTGCCATATGGACCTCATCATCTCGCTGTTACAAGGCAGCTGCCGGCAGAGGTAGCATTACAAAGGCACCTGCACTTGGAGCTGCTCCTGCTGCAAGTGCCCAGGGACTAGCCTGAACCTATCTGCCCATTAGGAAACACAATACTAGGCTTCCAATGGGACAAATGCTGTTCAATCATCACACCACTTCCATGTCAGGGAAACCGATGCTACCACCAGGAAATGACTGTAACTCTTCAGGCTAACGTCAGTGCAAGAAAGTTTCCAGCTCCTCCTCTCTGAGCCACGAGCCTTGTGATACTGGTGGGATGTGGAGTCTTGGAGGAGACAGAAACTCTTTTATTAGCATTGCAAAACCTTTATGGCAACTGATTCATGCCTGATAATGTGAACTGATGTCCTTGCTCCCAAACCCCGGTAATCAGTGACTACCAACAGGTCTGTAATGGACTGGCAGTAGAATAAGCTGCATTGCTTTGAGCAACATCTGCTACTTTTCAACACTGCAGCTGGTTAGTTGGAGATGGTTGATTCATTACCCTCCTCTTGGGTTGTCCCTCAAAGCCCCAGCTCTTGTGGACTGCAGAATCTCAGATAATGTTTTATCCTCAGTGTTATCAAGGGAAACCTATGAGCAACTAGATGCTCAAAGTTGAGGCACCACAACAGGGCATAAATTCCCTGGATAATTGCCTAGATTTCTTTATGAAAATAACCTAGTGTTGCATATCTGAATTGAGTCCCAGCACAGTGTGCTCTTTCAGAAGGCTTGGTTTTGATGGGAACCTAACGGGAATAATTTTGTTGGTGCTGGAGGGTCAAAGGAGAAAGACTCAGGTGTCTGTGTTAGCCACTCAACCGGGAGGCAATACACACTGGTCCCGCACTGCCAGAACATACAGACAAGCTCTTCCTGATAGCGATTCACAGCAGAAACCTGAACCAAGCTCTGGCACGGCTCCATCCTTGCTGCTGACCTACCTGAGCTACCCCTCACCACCCTGAGACCTTCAGACTTGCCAGTCTTGTTGCTTGAATCCTGTTCTGCAGCAGTAGAAGATAAAACTGTCCTCTGAACCTTCAGGCAGGGCAGAGACTTGAGCATTTGCAGCTCAACAGAACACCACGTGTCACAGGGAAATGTTTCAAAAGTCTTGTTTTCATTCCAGTACAGGAGAAAAACAAGTTTGGAAAGTCTCAAGTTTTCCTCCTATCATGATCCAGTGTCATTCTGTTTTTCCCTCATGCAGAGGCTGATCTCTCTCCAGGAGCCCATGATAATTCTGCAGCTGTATTTGCACAGGACCCTGTCACAACTGTCACCTACACCTTGCCACCCATGAAAGCTGCAGCTGGGCAGCCATGCTACCTATTGGCTAAAATCTACAGAGGCATCTTTGGAGAAGGAGCTCACCTTGATAACCATTGAAAAATGGTTCCTAGAACATGTTATATGAAGAGTCTATCAGTGTAATTGTTTAGTTAAATCACGTGGGCACAGCTAACAGAGAGTCAGAGCATTACCCCCATCGTGAAAGCTTACATCAGGTCCTTCTCCCACTCTACACATGATATGCTCAGAGTGAGAACAGAAGATCCCATAACCAACATAACAGCACCTGCTAGGAACAGCACAGTCATTGACCAGGGATGTATTAAACCACCTTCAGAGTTTGCAGTTCAGGCTCAGTCAATCTGATTTTTGCTGCAGGGTGGACGTGGTTTGCCTGGGGAGGTGCAGTTGAATGACTGACTCCCTGGTGGCTAGGCTGAACTTCTGCCTGAGACAGATGTCAGGCTCCTGAACCCAAGTGAGAGCGCATATCCCATGTTCAGCTGTGGCTGTTGACAGCCTCCCTGATAACAAGCCCATTAACATGGGGCTGGATGCTGCACACAGTTTAGAAATTGCTTCATAGCCACATTAGCAATGCTGTGTGGACACCAGATCCCTGCCTCCCTTCCCTCTGCTGCACATAGCCAGATGTCAGGCTGGGGGACATTTTTCAAACTCCAGTAAGCCCAAGGAGCAGTGCAGGTCACTCAGGATCTATCCCTTGGTGTGGCTGCATGAACATAGTGAGAACTCCTAGATCAGCCCATTTACCCTGAGTTCCTCATGTTGGGCTTGGGGTGGAGCCTGTTAAGGTGGGCTTATCTTTGATCACAAAGATCTCCCTTTGTCATATGGTGTCTCCAAAGAGCAGGAACAAGCCCTCCAGTCTTCATTCCCACTTTGCATTGTTGTAAGGCAATGAGGGATGGTGCCCAA
>JAAGNO010014955.1:159896-190221 GCA_033439905.1 Ceryle rudis
GGGCAACGTGGGCCAGTGTTTTACCACCCAGAGCATACAATTTTTTTTCTCATATCTAGTCTAAATCTCCCTTCTTTTAGTTTAAAACAATTCTTCTTATTGCCCTGACCCAGGTGCAGGACCTTGCACTTGCAGTCATGAGGTTCAACAAGTTCACCCAGCACTGTGTTCTCATCACGTAGATTTCTCCCCCACTGCAGTCTGTGTGTGTCTGCCTCTGTGTGTTTCTGTGTCTGTGTGTGTGTGTTGTGTGTTTGGGGGGGGGGGGGTGTGCAGCACGTGTGTCTGTGTGTCTGTGTTGTGTGTTCATGTGTGTCTGTGTGTGTCTGTATCTGTGTGTGTTTCTATGTGTGTGTGTGTTTGCATTCTGCTGTGGCGGGGACTGGGAGAAAACTTTGACCTCTGCCAACACAACCGCTGCAGTGGCTGAGGGAGTGATTGGCCCTGTCACTCACTGCCACTTAAGGACACCATCAGCAAAGCAGCCTTGGAGATGCCAGGGGCTAACAAACCCCTGCAGGTCCTGCAGGGAGCGTGGGTACCTTCACAGTGCTCTACCCCACCACAGGCTCTGCTGGTGCCAGGCACCTGAGACTGGTGGGGTTTTGATGTGATCGGGTGCAGGCAATGGTAACTTGGAGGGGAAAGTCTGCAAGGCTCATCCTGGTGACCTTTCAGGTCTGGGTGACTGTTGCCAGGACTCTGGAGCAGGATGAAACCCAATTAGTGATTTTCAGAAATGTTCTGCTGATAACGGCAGTTGCTCTAAGTTACTGAACAAATGCAGAGACTGCTGCCCTGCTTCCCAGATAAAAAGTGATTAAAGTCTCCTTAAGAGCTTCTAAATCTGCTCTTCAGAAATTCCATTAAGCAATCTAATTAGCTAATTCTATTAACTGATTAGGTGATATTAATTAGTTAATTTAGGGGGGAAATTTATAAAGCTATCGAAGGAAATGCAGAAAAAGGAGGGGGACTTTCGGCCAAGAGCTTCCTTTCTTCACCCCCACAGTGCCTTAATTAGAAATTTTAATTAGCCATATGCTGGAGGTAGCGAATCGCTAATGGGCCTCTGCTCTCCCAGTCCTCTCTCCTGCTAGTCATGCATCTACTGGTAATTCATGATGTCCAAAGCAACTGTGGAGGTTGGAGGTATGGCTTTTGGGTATGTCTTCTTCCATACTCTTTCAGTCCAGGCTGCTCCACACAGTGCAGACCATTGATTTAGGAGATTGAAAAAAAACCAAAATCTCATGTTTAGGACAGAGCACCACAGGGGCACTCTGAGCATCTGTCTGGCATCCTTCAAAAACGTTTTTCAATTTGCCATGATGGCCCTGGGAAGCTGGCAGCTCTCCTTGTGCCAGCTTTACAGGGGGATGCCCCTAGGTGGGCAGGGAGACCCCAAGTTTTAGTTCCTACCACTGAGCAGAGTGTCCTGCTGGAGTTGGCTGCCCTGGAGGGGAATGTCAAGAGCACAGGGTGGCCCGTGGGTGGTGTGAAACAGGGATGAGCCAGTCCTCAGGCACATTCCCAGAGGTCTTGGACGAGGACTCAGACCTGGCAGCTTTCCACAGCATCAACCAGATTGGAAACTTGGCCACCATCGCCACTGATCCCACGATTTCAGCTCCTGACAAATACTGGCAGTGGTGCAACCAAGCCTGCAAATACTCCTGACCTGGGATGATGGACGTGAGCTCTAAACATGCCAAAACGACTCCCACTGTATCCCAGGTACCCATAAACCCAGCATACCAGTCTGTCACTAGTTACACACAGATCTAACAGAAGGAGGCAAGAAATCTCCCAGTCAGATGCAGCAATTTCTCCTGACAGGCACCCACGGAGAAAAGGCTCAGCATGCTCCAGGCACCTCCAAATGTCTGCTCTACCTCTGCTTACAGCATCCTTCCTCCAGATACAATGATTCAGGAAGGAATAGGAGTGGGTACGACCACCACAGGGTCCCCAGATCCTCTGGGAAGTGCTGAGATAATTTCATCCCAGCCACTTAAGCAAGGCCCCCATGTTCATCAGCTTTGAAAACCCAGGCAGACAAGATTGGGGAGCTGCAACCCGAGGGACAGGGTCAGGTGGTTGTGGAGAAGAATCAGCTACTGCGAGTCAGAGCCCTTATACTTGGACCAGGAGCATCTTGGGGCAGAGTGGGCTCATGCATCACTTCTGCAGCACCTACAGGAGACCATTCTCCAGGATAAGATGCTATCACAGAGCAAATGCACATGAAGTCCTGGACTGTGGTGGCTCTGCCAATATTAATGCTGTCAATGTTACTGCTAAAAGCAACAGTGCCACTGCCCACCTCCTCTCACACTCACCCACAGCAGGTTTCTGACACCGAAAAGTGTCAGCTTTTAATATCAATTTTGAGGCTTTAGGCCTTCCAGTTATGCCTGTACCATGCTGTCAAGTCTTCCCCAGCAACCATCAGCTTCACAGGTTTTCAAAATGGAAGGTGAGGATTCATGATGTCCCAGAAACTGGGACAAAGACCCAGGGATGATGTCACTCAGCCAGAAGCCCTGGCAACACTACGCAGCACTGCCTTCCATCCTGACGAGACAAGAGGTTGGTTTGTGGGTGTCCTGGCAAGGGAAGGAACAGCCTCAGAGCCTTCAAGTTCCCAAAGAGACCTCTTCTGGTCTGATAAGACGACTTATCTTCTTGCATGAGATTTTACGCCCTTGACCACTAATTCTTCTTGCAAAGTGGAAACTGCAACTTTCACTTGTGGTGTAATCAAAGCGATTTCCAAGTCCTGCTCCATTCCAAAGACATCCTGAGGCACAAGCTGAGTTTGAAGGTGAAAAGCCACCCCAAGTAAAAAATATTGACTAGAAGAGGGCAGAGGCTGTCTGATGAAACTAATTTCCACAGAAGGTGGTTTTGTCCAAACCAAAACACATAGGTTTTAAGAAATGTACGCTAAAAAGACTGTTTCTTGCCTCTGCTGGCTGGATGATGAGAGGATCTAGGGGTTGTCATGCCTCAGAGGGACTAAGTCCATGAACACTCTTAGCAAGTTTTTCTCAGAGAACCTGCTGGTAGGAGCAGCAATGTACACATCTTCTGTTTCTCATAACTTTCTTGAAGCTATCAACCACGCCAAGACAGGGCATTACGTGCCCCAAACAATACAATGTGTTAATTTGCACATTCTTTTATTCCCAAGGGCCTGCATGCCATGGACTTGAGTGCTCGACCACTTTGGGATACTTCTTACCATGGGGATGGAAACAAGAAAGGCCAAAGGGTCTCCCAGCTCCTAAGCAATAAAATTCCTGTCATTACAAGCTCTTTGCTTTCCTCAAGCCCAGGAAATAATATTAGTAACAATGAGCTGATCTTAAGGTTGATCTCAGACATGTCCCTATCAACATGTACTAGGTATAGATGGCCAACCCACCTGCCTCCCAAGATACATCCCCAGATGCATGCACACTTGCAGAGCAATGTCCACCTTCAGCAACCATGCAGCTCCCACCTCCCTCACCCTGCTGTTTGTGCAGTGGCAACAGGCCAGGAGCAATAAGGACAAGGCACAGAAGAGCTCTTGACCTGAGCAGCAAAATGTACAATGGTGGACATTTCTGAGGTTGACCACACTGTAATCTATGTGCATAAAAAGCACAGAGAAAGAGAAAATTTCAAGCTCCAACTGTCAAAACTGAGCACCACAAATGAACTCAGCTGCATGCAGAATACATCAAGATAATCCTGTTATTTCAACCAAAACTTATTTGCTTGGTCTGCTTCTTTATTTCATACCATTACCATTCTTTACACCCATCTAAGTCTGATGAGTCTTATTTATTATTCCACAGGAGAAAGTCTTTTCTTCCTCACAGTTTGGGGGCCTGAATAAAGACAAGGAGACTCCAGATGCCTTATGTCCAGTCTGCCTTATCTTATTGAGTCACACATGGAAATAAGTGACATAATGAAATAATGACACTCCCCTGGTGTGTCATTTCAACATCATCCTCAATGGAAGACGAGAATTGCCATTGGCTGAAAACATTTCTCATATATCTTAATGTCCCACTAAAAGCCTGGACCATACCTGTAAGACCTCTCCTTGAAGGTGTGTTGAATTCTGCTGTCTGCAGTAGTATTGCAAAAGGGCAGGAAGGATGCCCAGCATTAAGTGTGGTCTGTGGAAGGCTCTTATGTGAGAAGAGAATGAATAGCTTTGAATTCTCCCTCCGAAGGAAAGAATTCTCTGAGGATAAGATATTAGACATTGTAAAACTATTAATAAGGAGGGAATGTGGATATTAAACGGTTGTTCATTACTTCCCATGTAAGAAGTCCCAGGAGCACTCAGAAAACATGCAATTAAGCACATTTTAGACACAAAAGGAGGGATGTGTTCCCAGCACACACAATTCATCTGTGGAACTGATTGCTGCAGGATGTGAAGGCCAAAAGTCCGCGTGGAAATTGAAAAACATATGGTGGATATATCATCACAGAATCATGTAATGTTTTGGGTTGGAAGGGACCTTAAAGATCACCTAGTTCCAATCTCCTTACCATAGGCAGGGCCATCTTCCACTAGACCAGGTTGCTCAAAGCCCCTTATCAATAAGTGGCTACTGAAAACCTTGGTCTGAAAGCACCATTCAACTTCAGGTGTCCTCAACTACTGCATACAGCAGATGATGGCTTTTGGGAGAGCCTGGGGATGGGACAGGGTGTGCTCCATGGGCTTCACCCCTTCCCATCTTCCTTCTTCTGCCCTTCCCCACAGAGTTGAACCTTGCTAAGAGCTATGAAGATGATGAAGGGACTGGAAAAATCTCTTGTGAGGAAAGTCTGAGAGCCCTGGGGCTGTTTAGCCTGGAGAAGAGAAGACTGAGAGGGCATCTTTTTAATGTTTACAAATATCTGAAGCATGGGCGTCAGGTAGAAGGGGCCAATCTCTTTTCCGTGGTGCCCTGTGACAGGACAAGAGGTAATGGTAGCAAGGTGAAACACAGGACGTTCCACCTCAGCATGAGGAAAAACTTCCCTGTGAGAGTGACAGAGCCTGGAACAGGCTGCCCAGAGAGGTTGTGGAGTCTCCTTCTCTAGAGACTTTCAAAACCTGCCTGGATCTGTTCCTGTGTTGCCTGCCCTGGGTGTTCCTGCCCTGGCAGGGGTGTTGGACTCGATGATCTCCAAAGGTCCTTTCCAACCCCCACCATTCTATGATTCTAATTGCAGCTCAGCGTGTACTTTTGCGAGGATCCCTGGAGCAGCAGAAGTTGGTACTAAAGTTCAGCTGTAACAGGAGCTTTGTTTAGCAGTGCTGGGACCAGAAGGTCAGCGGCAGCTGCTCTGCCAGGCTTTAACGCTTTGTTCACCTCTGTGCGCTCGCCCGTGCAGAATTTCCTGCTCCCGGGGCAGCGCTGGGAAGAACCTCCTTTGATTTAGCTAGCCCTGTTACTCATCAATTTTAACTCTGCGAGAACCCCGAGAAGCCATCCAGCCTGCAGCTCTGCCGTGCTCTCGGGCAGTAGCCAGCAACAGGCTTTTTATTCACGGCTTTTTCTCAAGCAACCCCAGGTGGCACCGGGAAATTTCGTAGCTTGGATTTTTTTTTTGCTCAAATGAGGGATGTCAGTTCTTGAGCCATGGGGCTGCACCACTAGCAGGGTATTTCAATCAGGGTGAAGCTGAAGTACTGGGATGAAGTCCCGCGTTGCAGGAGATGAGCATAGCAACGCAGAGCACTCCACTCTATTTCCCAGTGCAGATCCCACCTAGTTTGAATTGTCCCGAGCATCTGCAGGGTTGAGGAGTGCATGTGTTAACCCGGCAGAAGCTGAGGAGGGTTCAGAGGTGGCTATAAATGAACAGGCACATCTCTAGGAGGCCATTATGTGAAGCGGCTGGAGCATGTGATGGACAGACAGTAGTCCTCTGACTGCCAGACACGATTCTGCACCCTAGCACTTTCCTGGCTACACCAGCCAACAGGGTGGCCTCAAGCCCCTTTTGCAGCTCAGGAAATGTAGGATGCAGCAGCACAGTTGGCATCTATTTCTCTAAGATGTTCTTGTCCTTCTAAAAATGATAGCCACATTACTGCTGCCTGTCAGGAATGTCTCAGTGCTGTGATAACCCCCAAACTGTGCCCAAGCATCACCTGGGAAATGCCAGAAGGACCATGCCAGAGACTGTGCTTACCAACTAAGAACATGGACAGTCTTACGCTGCTGTGGGAGCCCATGCTCAGGACCTGCGTACTTTACCAGTTGAGATGTAGCTGATGCACACACCCTCCCTGTCTGCTTTCAGCCCTAAAGGTCTCCCTGTAGACTGATAGATAGCACACATTTCCCACAGCTCCTGAGCAGCCAACCCAGACATTCTGCAACAGACCTGCCAAAGTCTTGTCTCAGCCCCTGTAGCTCTGTTCCCCCCCAGGGCAACGTCTCCAGCTCTGGCAGCACTCCACGTCCTGTACATATGGCCAAGGCATCTCAGAGGAGATAAAACTACAGCTTCCCAAGCACTCACCCAACCCTGCCAGGCTCAACAACACATGCCTCCCCACTGAGCTGCTCTCAGGGTCAGCTCGTCTCGAATCACAGCTCTTCAGCAGCCCCTGCCTGATCATTCAGCTACAGTCCCAGGAGTTACAGCTTTAACTTGTACCCCTGTGTAATGGTTATAGCCTTTTATTCTCCAGCCTCCTAGCTGAACAGACATGACACTTTGACCTGAAACCTCAAGGAACTCCAATTACTTAGAAATTGCCCCTCCTCTTCACTGGGGTTTGCTGGTGTGAAGTTTCTCTGCAGCTTTGCTGTTTAGTGCAAAGCTGAATCAGTGTGCTCAGACCAGAGCATCATAACATTGCCCATGTGACATACAGGGTTTCTTATATCACAGCCTGGCAGTACTCACTGTCATCTTGTGTGTCAGCTCTGGGACTTCTGTGTTCTTTCGTAAAGTGCCAGAGGACTAATTGTGCTCACTCAAAAATGGCTTGTAGGACTTGGACAGTGCTGGCCCATCAAAAAATGCTGGTTGATGATACACCAGAAGGGCTTGTGGAGTACGGCCTGTGTTCAAAGTGGTCACAGTGTGAAGGCTGCTTCCACAGATCACCAGTCTTCCAGCTTAAAATCACACAAGGAAAACACTTTCATGTGCATGGATGCTTGAGCTTCTTCATTTCTGTCTAAATTCCTATCACAAGCATCTATTAGGTCAGACTTCTGCACCACCAGTGTATGAGAAGAAAGAAGTACAGCAGAGCTATTCAAGGGAACATATCCAAATAAGTATCCCTGTCAGTCTGGAGATGCTGAAGCAACACGATACAGCCACAGCCATGTGGTCCACAGCAAGTCTCCATCTGCGCACAGCCGAATGCAAGGAAAAAGCCTTTAATAGCTGGGTGGGAGCTGCTTCAGTTGCTGAAGCCTCAGAGGGGAAGTGGGATCATGCGACGAATGACGAAGACCTCTCCTCCTCCAGCTCCACTCTGAGCAGCTGTGGCTGCGTGAATTCAAGACTCGGCAGCTTTGACACTTCACAACACACTGGACCAAATTATCTGCGGAGGTAAATGGTGCTCAGCTCCATCAGAATTACACCAGGGGCCAGTTTTGATGTATTGTCCGCAGAGGGCAGCGTGAGAAGGCAGATGTTCTTATCTGATTTGAACCAGACCATGCATCCCTGGCAATCCCTGTGGTAATGTATAATCTTGGGCCAAGCCAAGAAACCTGATCCAGTGCTGGGGCCTCCAGCTGCTGCTGCACTACCAGCATAAAACCTGCTTTGTACACCTGCTTCTATAACCCAGTTCCAGGGGGGAATCGGCCTTCCTGACCATCTCGAGAGATCAGTTTTGCCCTGAAGAACGAAGCTGGCTAGCCCTTGTATTTGTAGCTAACGTGGTTAGCATTGGCTGTCTACTCCTCTAGGTTTATTTGTAGGCTTCTTGCTTCAAAAGGATGGGTTTTGAGCCTTGCAGCTGTCTTCTTCACTGTTCAGTGGTTGGTAAATCCACAGAGAGATGCAAGCCACAAGAAGGTGCAGAGATACCTTTATGCATGGGCACTCAAGGTGACCAAGATTGGCTCTTGTTACACCATGGGCTGGGAATATAGCCAGGACTGAATGCAAGGATATTTCTTTCACCATCCTCCAGAAACAGACAAGGAGACACAAACTCCATTTGCAAAAGCAAGAGTGACCTTTCAAGACAAATTCAGGAACAACAGTTATCTAGACCCAAGTGACAGTCCCCCACATGGGCTGGGATGACCATGATAACCACGTAGTTCTTGATCCCCTCTGATCCTCAGGGCAAGCAGCAGCAGACTCGAGACCAGAGGTAGATTTCTATCCCGGTCTCACCTTTTTGTTCTTCCTTTTCCTTGAAATCCATGGGAATGATTCCATGATGCAGCAACATAAAAGGGAATGTGATACTGTAATTTCCTGTGGAGAGGCAGCTGTAAGTCAAGTACCAGTTACCTTCAAACCAGGAAAAAGTATCTGAATTTAAGAGGAGAGACACCAATAAAGTCCTACTGGGACAGACTCTACAAATAAAAGAATGAACATTTTTTGCACAGTTTCTTTTGAAACCACAGAAAAGCAGCTCTGAGCAGGAATAGAGCTTTCTCTGTGATTTGCTGGAGGACTCAAAAACTCCAGAGGAAATGTACCCTCCTTCAGTAAATGACAAAGGATGAACTTTCCTCCTTTTGTCACTGGTTGCAGTGAAGTAAAAGCAGATGGGACAATCCACAGCAAGTCAGGGTTTGAGTTGGCTGCAGCAACCCAGCATGTGGCCGAGGGTCTGGCCACTCCACGTCCCAGTCCTTTCCAAGAGCTGCAGGAAGACTGCTCCCCAGAGGAGCTTTCATCTGGTCCATCCGCTACAGGTTCTTCTCCTGCCTCCCGCAGCCGTTGTATTAAGTAATATAAAGGACAGCTGCTGTCTGTGGTTTGTTTTCTTTTATCCATTCCCAAGGCAGAGACCAGCCTGGCAGGAAGTCCTGCTCCCTTGCATTGTTTTGTATCTCCCTCAAGCAAAAAGGTGGAGAGAAGGCCCCCAGGTCACACCAGGCAGTTCCTTTTAGCAGCAAATATTTGGGACAAAAGCCTTCTGGATATACTCAAACTGAGCTTTTGCCAGTGCAGAAAAAGACACACATGCCAGCAAGTGTTTTGTTTAACTTCATTCTGGCCGTTTCCTAATTCTCCAGGTGCTTACAGGGATGGGACGTGACCTCAGGCCAAACAAAGGCAGTCTGGACTTTCCCACTGGAGTCAGTAAGTAGCATCAGGTCCAGAGCCCCATGGAATCCAAACATGTGACAAGCTCTATTAATGCATTTGCCCTGTTAACACCCGGTGCAACGAACTGTTTCATTTTCTTGCCTCTGGTGCAGGAGGCAAGCCTCATGTAAATTAAGAACTCCAAAATGCCTAAGCTTTTTGCAGCAAGAGGAACCTTGCTTCAAAACCTCCCTGCCCCAAAACTAAAGCATGAAAGCATGTCTCTTGGATTCCTATGCAATATCTCCAAATAGGGGGAAAAAAAATAAATAAAATTAAAAATTGCTCCTTTCTGAGAAGACCTGGATGCAGCTCCTTACCACATACAGATGAATTGTCACTGTGCTGGTTTGGATAGCAAGACCGGCTTCCTATAGCCTGAAACCAGTCTTGGGACCTCAGGATATACCATTCCTATCAATAAGGTGGGTTAAGGGAGCGGATCTCTGTGCATATACCATGCCACTTTGACCACCAGCTTCAACCCTCCCAATAACTTCTCCTTGTTGTCTTTGCTGAGCTTGTAGACCTACCTTGTACCTTGTCTGGCCCTTATCTTCTTTGTTTCCCCATCCCTGTAGCATCAAAAGACACCCCCATAAATGCTGGCAATGCAATAAGAGTGGTTCTTGTTGAAGTGCAATTGATTTCCCTGTCACGGGTGCAGACGACATCACAGGGGACTGAAATATCTTCAAACTAGTTTAACTGATTAAGCAAAGCAGCTGAAATGGATATTAGTACCCTGTACAGGCCAGAGGTACTAAAAGCAAAAAAACACAGCAAAGCACAAGAACATCAGCCTCCAGCTACGCTGAAAGGAGAGGAATCAGGGGGAAATGGGGAACTTTTTTCCTCATTTTATTCAATCTCTGTCTCAGCTTCAAGGAACTGGAGAATAATTTGGGTTGTCAGGGACCTCTGGAGGTCTCTAGCTCTGTCCTCTGATCAAAGCAGGTCTAAGTTCAAGTCCATATCTCATTGTCCAGGGCCTTGTTCCATTGAGGTTTGGTTATCTCCAAAAACAGAGACTTCTCACCTTCTCTCAGCTTCTCTTCTAGTGCTCCAGTGCTCTCATGAGAAAGATGCTCTTTCTTATGTCCAATAGGAATTTCCCTTGCTGCAGCTTGTGTCCATTTCATCTTCTTATGTCATGCACTTCTTCTGAATAGCCCTTCTTTAGGTAGCTAGACACAGCAAAAAGCTGCCTCCTCTTCTCTTGACAACTTGAACAATACCTTTGACCCAGAGTGAAACTTTCTGCTTTGATTTCTAGCAAGAAAAATGCAGCAGCAACAAGTGCTGAATTTTGGTTGTAGGGGTCGGTGCTACCTCCCTTTCCAGCCACATTCCACACTTTGCTTTCCAGCTGAAAATATTCAGCAGTTTGAAGCTGAACGTGCAAATGTGCTACTGATGACCAAAAGCCACACTTCTCATCAAACTGAATATTTGCTAGGAAAATACACCTAAGGAAAAAAAATCACTAGAAATTGGGTGCCTTTGAAAAATTTCATCCATTCTTAGTATCCTCCCCCTCAGCTCTCCTGGGTGTTAAATATTTAAGGAAGGAGCTCCTGGCTTTGATACAGAAGTAGTAATTCTCTGCCTGAGGTATTTCCTTTCCTGGTTCTCCTCCCTTTCAACTCAGAGTGAAATTTTTGTTTGTTTGGGGTTTTTTGGGGGTTGGTGTTTTTTGTTGTTGTTGTTTTGGTTTTAGTTTATTTTTGTTTGTTGGTTTGGGATTTTTGTGTCTGTTTTTGTTGTTGTTTGGTTTTTAATTCTGTAGTATTTGCCTATTTCCACCAACTCCCCCACGTGGCATGATGTCAAATCAGCAGCAAGCAGGCCAGCAGGAACCTATATTCCCATTACCTTCAGCACTACAGTGGAAGCTTTTAAAATGTAGCCAGTAAATTCAGCCTTCTGCAGGGTGATTGCTCAGCAGAAGTCCCTCTTATGAGAATAGCACCATGTGCTTCCCACAACAAGGCAGCCAGAAGGCTCCTGCTGTTACTGGCAGATGGTTGGAGGGTCAGCCATCACAGTGCCAGGGCTTTCTGGACAGCTTCACCGGTAAGCAGGTAAGCAGAACTATTGTCTTGTGCCTGGAGACAAAATGCAAGACCACAAGCAAGGTTGGAGAGCCCCATAAAATGTATTGGGAATGGTTTCTTCTGACAGACTCAGTACAATTACCAAGGCAAGGACAGACATTTTCCAGTTGTCATGAGCCCTGCTCAGCTCTTGGCCTCTCTGCAATCCTGTGGGAGTGAGGTCCACAGGCCAGAGTGAAATCTCCCCACTGGAATTTGGTTTTCCTTTGTTAATTCCCTTTTGTTATTACTTTTGTTCCATATCAAAGGCTAAGAGAACATAAGTACCTTGTCTGTCTGAGAACTGAGAGAGAGGCACAGATGAATCCAGTGGTTGACAAACCATTTTCTTAACCCACTAACACATAAATGAATTACTAAGAAAGCACTGTAGTTTTCTTTTTTCTCCTAAAGCAAACCAAATCCTTGCCCAGTGTAGCTCAACTGAAGTTTATTAGATTATCCTAGAGATGCCAGCCAGACCCAAGGAAATAGAAAAGAGGTATTTGGGGATACCCACAGAGATATTTGGGGATCCAACCATTTGTTACAGGTCTAAACTTCAACTGGTTTCAAGCAGATAAGCATATGTAGTTCTGGGCTCTGCTCCAATACCTTGGACTTGATCTTTTCTTGTCCCTCCTATCTCAAAAAGAAGATACTTTCTGTGCAGCTCTCACCACATAAGAACAATACTTATAACCAGTAAGGCAGAATATATACCCTTCTATTTCAAAAAATTCAAGTGTTATGTGTGAAAATCAACTTTAGGAAGGGAACTGGACCTGTGAAGACTCTGAACATGGTCACGGGAGGCAAGCTCCAGAACAAAGCATGAGGTCCTCGGCTTCTGCCATGGATATCTGGTGCCCTACAACACTTGCCCTACTGCTAGAGACAATGGTGATCTATTTATTTCGTTACAGACCTTTGCTGTCTGGGTATTTTAAGCCACTGCCAATTAGCAGTGTCTGCTTCAGTTGCCACTATAACACTAATTTAGTTTCATGTAGTTTTAAGTGGATTGAAATGTTTCCATCTATAATATTTCTCTCCTGCTCCTTCTGCAAACACAAAATGTAAAAGCTGATCAATATGACAGATAAACCAGACATAACTATGGTGGATGATTTAGATCAACTGACATTTATCAGGCAGTCATTGCACGTTCCCTTACTCCTGGAGTGCAAGGTAGCTTTCCTGTACTATAAAAAGAAAGCATACTGCTGGATTTCAGAAACCTAAAATATATTTCTTTCCATAAGGATTATCATGGGCCTCTACAAAGCTAAGTTTTATAACTTTAAAAAGACCCATTGACACATATTTTGTAGCAAAGCCTGACTATGCAAACTGGTAGTGGAGCATCACCTGTATTTTTGGTCAACACCATCAGCTTCTTCTTGATCTGAGATCTTGACCCACAAAGTGCCTTCCTTACAGTTCAACTGAGAACTGGGTATGCAGTCCCTTTAGCAGAAACGTCCTGCATTTCTACACCTAGTTGAACATCTTCCCTTCTTCAATGGCATCAATAACCCTTAGCTTGAAAACAAGACCTTTAAATGTAGACAGCTGAGTGCTGCTCTCTACACAAGCTAAATGTCCAAGCTCCCTTAATTGTGAGAAGAGATCTGGGCCTTGGTTTGGTTGTTCAATTAGATACCCAGTACCACTTGACATGCCTCAGGATATCCAACATACCCACACACAACTGGCAGATGCAATCAAGGTCCTTTGTGAAACTTTTCTGGGGCAGCAGCTGGATCCCATACAGGGAACTCAAGGCCATCTCAAAGATAAAAGGCGTTACAGTAGGAAGGGAGTCATGACCCTACCAAATGCAGTCAAGTAAACACAGGGAGCAGGTCAAGGGCTCGGCTTGACTCCAGACTCCACTGGCTGTATTCATTGAATCACCACCAACTACAGCGGGACCTGAGTTGCCTAGACCTCATTTGGTCACCCAACATTAGATGCCAAAATGTTGTCATCATCATTTCACAGGGAATTGCCTCTTGTGTGTACTGCCTCAGGTCGCATCGCCCTCAAGTGGAGAAAGGCACGATCACAAGGAGCTATGCTGGCCAGTGAACACCAAGATGCTGTTTTCTTTTGAGTACACTGAAAAAAACCCCAGGGATCTACCCAGGCCTCCAGGACAATGTGTACTATGTAAAAGCTTGGTTGCAAGAACACAAAGGTTGCAAAGTACAGAACAAAAAAGCCAGAGTGGAGAAGGCCATAATTCATGCTGCCAAGCCACCACCATAATTCAGCCGCCTTGTACACTTCCATTATGATACTATCTCACCCAACTCAACATCAAACAAAAGGTGGTAGCAAAGCCAAGAATATGATTTAGCTCTCCTGGATACCCACTATGCCTCAAACACAAGAGAAAGTGTTTGCTTTATGGTGTAGTCTACCTGGTTCACTGTCCAACCATCATGCTGAATGAGTTTGGGTCCTTCTGCTGAAGTAAGCAGGATCTTGCAAAAAGAAGTGAAGATAGTAGATCAAACTGAACTAATATGAACAGTCTGATTTCTGGCAGCTTCTAGCACCAAGGTGCTTGATTTTTGCGACCTTTGGAGTCTTACTATTGTTCTTGGTTTGACTTTTTCCACATCAAAAAAAAAAACCAAAAAGCAGCAACAGAGCAACAATGTTAAGAACAAGAGCTCTTTTATGTGGAAATGTCCCACTTAGGTCTAGAGAAAAAAAAATGAACCTACAGATAAAAATACAGCTCTTTACAACTTGAAGGAATGACTGATGGTAGTGACAAGTGATTATCTCCCATTTGGAGATAATCCAGAGGACCATACTCTTATGTGCTCTGTTTACTTGCTAGATGGAGGAATAGTGCTGGAAAAAAACATATTCTGAATCCTTCACCTGGCTCTGGGCATGAGCATTCTCCAGCAGTGGCAATTAACCACATAGAATATGCAGGAAATGCAAATGTGGGGTCTCCCCACACTAGTTCACTGGCTGAGAAGAGACCTTCCTTGTTTACAAGTTGTGCTCTTTCAGCTCTGTATCTTACCTCCATACTCAGGGGAGAACATCTCCTGTGGAGGTGGTTCTATTGCTTGAGATTATCTCTATCCCATTCTCTTCTTCCAAGTCTGCTCCTTCATTAGATCTCCCACTTTATCTTGTAAACTTGATGTTCAGGCTGTAGAAATGGTTCAGCACTCTACCCAAAGTGGGGGCATAGATCAGATGTTCTAGATTTATAACAAACCATTCTGACTGCCTTAGACATGCCAGGCAAATGGTTGGGGTCAAGAAAAGGTGGCTTCTGGAACAAATCTTATTCTCTGATTCATAGCAAACACATTTCCACTGGAGCATAGCCTGTGCCTAACCTGTTCCCAGATTCCTCTTCTAATCTCAGCCTGGAGCAGCATGTGTGTAGCCCATTTTACAGCACAAGGACCTAATTACATTTTCCAGCTGTACAGCAGACTCCCACAAAGCACAATAAAGCCAACTAATGTGCATTTCTTAGCTACTACTCTTGGACCTCTTGGAAGCAATCCATGGCTCTCAGGCTGACAAGTGGTTTGAAGGATACCTACACCCTTCCACTTCTACCAGGAAAGCTTTTCTTCTCTTCATCCCTGCCCTTTTAATGCTTCAAGGCTTCCCTTTCCACCTGAGTCCACTTAACATCTCCTCAGACTGGTAATTGCCCTCTGGAAAGCACCACAAAAACAAATCCATGCTCTGCTGCACCATATTGGCTTCAACAGCAGCTAATGGCTTTTTCTCTCCCTGTTGCAATCAGCCTGACAAATGTCTGTATTCTTCTGCCTCTGCATCCGTCTGACTCAGAGTGGGTTTGTGTGAAGGCACCATCTCCTGCTAGTGTGGAGAGGAGCCCAGGTACCAAAGCAGGGAACCCATTAAGGTACAGCTGATCTGGGAACCAAACCAGCTGCTCTGAGGTTAGCAAGAGTCCCACAAAGGTGTCACAGCAACAGCCAAGGAACGGTGCAGTGGAGAAGCGAAGGAGGGATTTAAATACAAGACAGAAGGGGAGCAATGCTCTCCAAGAATCCCTTGCTCATCAAAACCAAAAGCATTCTTAATGAGAAACGCAGGCCCCAGGCAGTCACAGGGAGTCTATTTAAAGGAGGTTCATATTCTATCCCCTACAAAGTTTCATGGAGCATTTCACGGTGTGTAAGAGATCATCTAACTTTATCTCCTCTATATAACAGGCTTTAAGCCAACCCTTTTTGGAGCCTGACAATGTGGACTTGGAAAACAGTTCTTCACTGAAAAGGAGGCAACAGTGCTATATGCTGTGGCCAAGAGTAGGAGATACCAAAGCACCATAACCTAGAGGTACCACATGGCCTCCTGACTGCGTGGTGCTGGGGTGAATGCTCCCTCAGATGATGCAGCCTCCAGGGTTTGGGGTTATGTTCCCAACTTATCCTGGTTCTTAAGGTCATTATGCAAACCAGCTACTCTGGTAGTGGAGAAGCCTGGATGAAGGTAGAGCTGAGCTGCAAGGCTCTCAGAATGTAAGCCCAAACACACTGGGCATTGCAGCACTGGCCCAGCTTTGCTCAGCAGAGTGGAATGAGCACAAGCCAGACCTGACATGATCAGATCAATCTACAACTGATTACCTAGAAGGGCTTTACACCCTTTAGACACCCTGTTTAAGCCTGACTCTTTCAGGATGCCTCAATATAGCATTTAGCCCTGTTACCATCTATGAAATAATATATGATAACTGTTGGAGAACATGCAGGATATAAATTGTAGATTAGTGTATCTGAACTATTATGGACATCTTAGGGAAATTTTGCATGAGTTAGTCTGACCAATAGGTAAAGAACCTGTGAATGTCAAAGGTGTGAAGTGTTCAGGACTTTTCCCAGGGAAAGGCAAAGAGAAACAGCTTGAGTGTCATGAAGCCAGGAAACAAATTTTTCCTTATTCAGATTAAGATAAAATGGTGTGATTGTAGCCATCTGTTTCAGCTAGATGAGGATATTTTTAATTATTTCTTAAGAAAATAAAAGAAGGATCTGCATTCCTGTCCCCAAGCTGGCATTCATATGATGTCCTCCACCTCCAACAGATGCTCCAACCTGGCATGAAATTTACTCACAACACTTATGCCAAATTTCTAGTATTATCCTTTTAAAAAAAACCCCACAACACAAACCAAACCAAAACCCAACAAAAGAACACAACACTTCCCTTTTGATTGTAAGTATATATGCTTCCTCATTTTACATTTGGGTTTATTTCCATTCCACCTTCACATTTGCTTACAGTCCCTATCAGTTCTACACATAGCTTTCCCATGCCATATCTGCCTTGCTTTATCCTTTGCCCATTGTAGTGATTGATTGTATTATCAAGGAAAATTTGCTTTAATCTGTCATCATAAAAACCTAATCATTTTGGGGCAGGCTCCCTGAATTCTTGTGAATTATGATCTAACGCTTGGGAATCAACAGACCACAGTAATAGGTAAATAGAGGATACTTCAGAGCATCCTGAGGATGCTGAGACCATAAAGACTCAGGACACATTTGAGCTGAATTAAGGTCAGCACCACAAGCAAATTAATGTTTTATGGGCTCATCACATGGACCTTGTTTTCTGCCCTAAAAAGGAGACAGTGCCTGTTTGACTTTCTCTCTGCTACCTGCAGCCTGCTGTGCTTGCCCTCCTTCAGGTGATATAACATCTTCTTGGCTTTGAGTGGCTTCCAGAGGGTTGAGCTCTCACCATGGGAGGGCTCAGACTAAAATCCCACGTCAGATCACACTGGCCACCCTCTCATTCCACAAGCCTTCTCCTTCTGCCAGTGACAGCAGGAAAACCAATTGAAGCCTTTCCTCCCCTCATTTCCAGTAATCTCCCAAATGAGCCATCAGGGCCACCCGTGCTGGGCTCCCTGGGTTTCCACAAAAGGCAGTGAGATGTACTTCCACTCCCTATAGGTGTGAGCTCAAAAGCAAACCAGCCTTGCTGACTCACAGGCCTCAGTATGGCTCTTCAGCAACTTGTTCCAGATGAGTCACCCTGTGGGTGAGTAATACATTGCATCTGCAGTGCATATTTATGGTAGTTTTGCATTGACCATGTCAGCAGGGAAATTGTTTGTGTAGAGTAACCATGGAGAGAAAGGAAATGTTGAAGAGGACTGAGAGGTTAGGGATGAGGAAAAACCAAGAGGGGAAAACATATTCCACCTCCACAAGCCTGGAATACCCTACACGTGTGTAATCCTTAAAATTCCTTAATTTCCTTAAAAAGAAAATATTTGCCTGTGGGTGGGTTTTTTTGTTGTTGTTGTTTGGTTTGGGTTTTTTTTCCTCTCCTTTCCATGATGTCTTCCAGTTGGGAGAAGCTGAAATGCTGTAAGAACAAGTAGCCTTGTGGTGATGTCATCGCAGTCTGGAGCCCCTTCAGATCTCACAAGAAAGCTTGTTGGCACAGTGGACTTGGCTCTGATGAGCTTTTCTCATGAGAATAACTCTAAGCAGATGAATTGAAGGTGCGAGGCAAGTTCCTCTCACTAGTCCTTTCACCTTATCCTACACATGACTGTGATCCCATCTCACTGGTTTAGTTCAAAAAGAATGACTAAGTGGCTGCTGAGGGTAGACCCAAAACCTCACTGCCTTGCTCTCTATTTTTGGGAAGACAAGAGTAGAGGTGACAGGAAAAGGGATGGCTGTGTCACTTGGGTCATACCAGCCCCTGCTTGCAGAGAACTCACATGTGTCTTCTTCTCCCCTCCATCAGTACATTTTGTACCATCCAGACCACTTTTGCAAAGGAAAGGGCCAAAAAAATCCAAGCACCCTGTTCCTTAATGGTAGGTGAAATATCTTTCCAGGAATAGCTCACACCACAGGACTTGCAATAGATGGTAAAGCATTATGATGTTGTTATTATTACGTGTTTTCATAAATAGCTAATCAGTCAATAGATATAGCCACCTATAAACATTCCTACTGATAAGTTTTTAACTGTCTGTTACAGATAGGACTTGTATCTACAACATCACTTACTCTGCAACAACACAATGAATTACTCATCAGCATGATCTGTTTATCTTTGGTGCTGGTGGTGTCCAGACCAGAAGCACCTTTAAGCAATGGGGTTTACAAGGATTCATGCCTGGCTCAGTTCTGAACATGATTAGTTTGCCCACCTGGCTCAGAGAAACATCTCCCCCTGCAACCAAGGGGAGCAACACAAACCATAGAGTCTCTGACTGGAGAAGCGGCAGAAAATTTTCCTGCTTCTGCAAAGGCTGTACCATGAATGCTCACAGGAAATAGTCTCTTCTTTTGCTGTGGTACAGAGCTCATTTCACTCACAGCAAAACTCATCTGAAACTGCTCTTTTGGCAAAGATAGTTGGGGTATTTTTTAATTAATCACTTAAAGTCAAGAAAGGACCAAAAGCAAATGAATATATTTATAGACTGATTTGGACTGCAGAAAAGCTGTACTTTGTACAATGGGCAAACACACAATAAGAACAAGCAAGTCTAATTTTCTTTCCAAACAAACTAGACAAGGGAAAGATTATCCCTTCCTTGGAGCTGCCTTTGCACAGTTTACTGCTGCCTGGAACTGCACTGCCTTCCCTTTGTGGTGTGTTTACCTTAGATTACATACAAAAATTAGGTATGCTGAGGTAAAAATAGCTACACATTCTCTCAGCTTGAAGATAAGGCTCCTTTTCATGACTTTTTTGTTTCTGTTTTTTTTTTTTTTCTTAAATGAACTGGCACTTTTCAAACTCCCTCAAGCTAAGACCAGTTTCCAGCCAGTCTATACAGCAGCAGCTCAGTCCCTCCAGGCATGGAGCAAGCTGTGCTGGTGGTTACCAGCTGCCAAGATAAAAGATGCACCCACCACATAAGGACTGTGTGCTGAAAACAATTAAAGACATTTAGCAGCTCTGACACCTTGCAGCCAGTAACCACAGTCCTTCTCATTTCCCATGTGGGAGGTTCCCTGTTGCTGCTGCTAACACTGTTTCTTCTAACCCACAACCACCTAGTTATGTTTCACAACCTCCCCAGGCAGTTAAAACCCATTGGTCAGTAAAAACTGCCCTAGACTGCTCTCTGCAGCCTAGACCCTAGAATGAGAATTGTTGCTTTGGTTTTTTTACTTTACTTTCAGAGAAGAAGTACCCTGACGTGACTGGCTATCAAGTAACCTAAGGTACAGAAAACCAGGAGCAAGCTCTGTCTGATGAGCATTAAGAAATGCAGGGATTAACTTGGCAGAGCTGAATTTACAGCTTGTCTGCATGAGGATGTTATTTCAAACAAACGGAGGATGTGAATTAAAAGCACCATGGTTGTGCCAGAATGGCTCTGTGTGTGCACTTCTTTTCAAAATCCTTGCTTCTTTCTAGGAGGGACTGGGACAGAATGGCCCCGTCAGGTGGGTCTCTGGTGACAGCAAAGCCTCAGGGACCAGTGTGTGAAGCACAGACAGTAACTTACCCTGAACCTTGGGAACATTGCTGGCAGCAGCAAAGTGTGACAAGGTTGAGGGCCAAAGGTCGAATGGAAGAGCCAAAACTTGTGCTAGTGCTGAGCTGTTTGCCAAGAGTGACTGCCCTGGCTCGGGAAGAAGCTGGGATGCCAGCCTGACATTAGAACTTGGAGATGAACTGATTAAACCACACGGTGTTACTTTGACATTGGAAAAATAGACATACAATTTTTCATTTCTTGGTCTCAGTCTAAATCTGAAACTCTTTGGAGCTGAGAGGCACATCTGAAGTGCTGCACAGACACATGACTCTGGGTCCTTCAAAGGGAGCATCTCAGGTCCTCCTCGCATACCCTGTCCATGGTGAGTCCCAGGTGCCCCACATTCACATGTGCCTATGGGATGGAGCTGTGCAGTGCTTTCCAGCACCAAGTCATGGCATTTTTGAACCGAAGGTGAATATCTTCAGGAAAGCAAGTTAGCTCCAGGTCACTTAAAAGTCTGTGAGGTCTGGGTGTGATTCTTCTCACTCAAAATAGATCAGAGGAATCCTTCCTTCAAGGAGAGATTGTTTCGTGCCATTTTGCTGCTCCACCTGAAAGAGTGTGGATCTTCTGCACCATCAGACAACTAATGTGAGAGAAAATGAATCTCAGCAAGAGGGATGTGGGGGGACAGCAGACATCTGAAAAAATGGCTATTGAGGCAGATCTTTAGGCCCTGTATTTGTGACAGAGATGTCTGTGTCATCTGTTTCAAGTTCAGCTCCAGCTACCAGCTTCTGAAAATCATGTGTATTTGGATTCTGGTTTGAATGAAAAATGGTTTAGGTCAAGACCTGAACTCTTTAATGCGAGTAGTGTATCTCAGTCTGGACTTCATTTCCCATTTCTCTAAAGGTGCATCTTTCCTGTAGCTGGAGAGTGAGAAACACACAAAGTGAAAATTTTCCTCAAAGCCTAATGCTGCTGAGATCTGGCAGGAAAATAGAATAAAGGTTTTATTTTGTCAACGGTACACAAACACGGGCATTTTATAAACAAGGAATTGATTCAATTGTTTCCAGAGGTATGAAAGCGAGCAAGAGAGATGCGATTTAGCTATTAAAGACAATCTCAGGAGAGGGAGGGAATTAGTCTCCAGTTGAGCCAGATATTTCCCTCTCAAAGAATAAATGAATCAAAGTCATGCTCAGTCAGCCAAATTATCCAAGCAGATGCCAGCATCCCTGGTTTCTGTGATTTCAGGAGAGGGATGCAGTATTCTCTCTAAAAGAAGCATCCTGAAGGGAGTCAGGACTTCAGAGTGTTCCAGTTTGAGGACTTTTAAATAAAGCAAAGCTGGTGAGTCTTGGAGCAGCTCCATGGCCCAAATGTATGGCTTTGATTTGTAGCTTGCTGTCAAGCCCCACTTGGATCCGATTCATGCCTGCAGAGCATGTTGTGTGGGTCACTTCCAAAGCTGCTGCAGAACAGAGCTCCCTGCCCATGCTGGAGCCACTCTGCTCTGCACAAAACCTCCCACTTTGCTATAGGAGGGTCTCACCTCTTGGTCCCCTGCTTTGCACTCATGTCCTCTTCCCTGATTTACACAAAGCAGGCCAAGATGCACTTCAGAGAATCATTGAATCATAGAATGATTTGGGTTGGAAGGGAACTTTAAGGACGTTAGTCCAACCCCCCTGCACTGAGCAAGGACATCTTCAACCAGAGCAGGTGGCTCAGAGCCCCGGCCAACCATATCTGGAATGTTTCCAGGGATGGGGCATCCACCACCTCTCTGGGCAACCTGTGCCAGCGTTTCACCACCCTCAGTGTAATAAATGTCTTCCTTATATCTAGTCTAAGTCTACCCTCTTTTAGTCTGAAAACATTACCACTTGTCCTGTCAGCACAGGCCCTGCTAAAAAAAACTGTTCCCAACAAAATGAAATTACTTATTTAGCTCTGGAAAGGGTGCTCCCACACACAACTATCTAGTCCTTTCCCCATTACCTAGCACCCACAGGAGCAAGGGCACAGATAGGCATATGCTTCAAGACCTTGACTTCCTTCAGGACCTCCAGCTGGTCCCAGGCAGAGCGGCCAAGAGCTGGTTTTTCACAACCAGTCCCAGGGAAACGTGTAAGTGGCTTGCAACACCTCCTTCTCCTTTCCAAAGCTGCCACGTAAAGATTTGGTCTATGTGTCCCCTTTGTAGGACCAGATGACACTGGCCAGCTGATGTAAGGGCACATGAGCTATCTTTAGCATCCTAGAGAAGCCACAGTGCTCCCAGACACAGTGAAGGATGCTCCCAGACACAGTGAAGGATGAAGTTTTTCTGCAGATTAATGTTAAGATCAGTGTTGGGGTGTCTTTCCTGGAGCTCCTACCTTGCAGCAACGCCCAAGTCTCTAGTACTGCAGGGCCCAAACATTTCGTAGGGGTATTCCCACGGATAAAAACCACCTTCCACCACTGCTCACGCCTGAGGAAGGCTCCAGAGTGCATATCCCCCCCTCCCCCGTAGCATGACTGCATCCCCTGGCATCCTTCCCCGCTCCCTGACTCACAGCCTGAACTCTGTGGTGGGCAGGGGGCCAAGGAGGAGTCGAGTTTAACTCACAGTGCCCTGCAAACCTCTTTGAGGAGGGATTTCTGCTTAAGGACAGCATGGAATAGATCCAGCGGCCAACCCTGCGGCAAAAGGCAGCTAGGACCCGGGGGAAGCCTGGCTGCTTGCCCTTCCCTGCTGTGTTGCATCCAGCTCTTCTACAGCAGCTCGGCTTTCTCTCTCACATGCCCTGCAATGAGCTGACTCTTCCTCAGGCGGAGAAACACGGGGCCGACGTCAAGCAGCCACCCTGGCTGCCTCCCGGAGCCCTGATCCTATTAGCGGAGAGACGATGGCATCCAGCCCTGCCAGCCACGGGGACACCACGGGGACTCGCCATGGCCACCCCTTGCTCCACGTGAGCTCAGGAGGGATGGCTCAGCCAGCCAAGTGTCCTTTGCCCTCTCTGAGGGACATGGCAGGGGAACGTGCCAGGATTCATCCTTGACAAGCTTGGCTCTCTCAGGCAACGGTGTGGCAAAGCAGCATCTCCTCTCCTGGCAGCACCAGGTTGTTTGGGTTTGCTCACTGGCTCGCACAGCTCAGCCCCCTGCCCTCCACTGCCAGCGGTGGTGTTAAGCAATTCGATGTGAGCAATTCCCCTCTGCCTCCTTGTAAGTGAGGAACCCTCTGACGTGAGTGCAGGCGGATGTAGCCATGAGAGGCCCTATTCCCTTACTCAGAGGGGTCCCTATGGCCTTTACGCAAAGCAGAGCTGGGCAGTATAAATTGGCAAGGATGGCTGGGATGGATTTTTGGAGAATCCTTCATGTTTTGGAGAATCGTTCATTTTTTGGTGAATATTTTAGTTTTTGCATGGCTGGCATTTATGCACAGATGCAGATATGTGGATGCACCGATACCCTTGCAGCCTGAGCCCCTGGAAGAAAAGTTTCCATGGGAGGAAAGCTCCCAATTCTAGGCAAACTAAACAGAGCATTTCATCCTACAATTTCTGCCCTGGGAATATTTCTGTGTCACCTGGGCTTGGTGTTTGCCTGCTGTAGGTCTGATCCCAGTGCGACCATCTGGATCCATATCAGTACCTGGGTCAGTGTGTGGAAGGTCTAGGACTGTTCAAATTAAAATAAAAAGAAAGAGGGAGAGAGGAAGACCAAGAAAAAGCCAGTTCTATAAAAGGTTGTCCGAAAGTTGGATTCAAACCAAAACCAGAATGGAAAATATGATCACACCTGAGGGAGGGAATTTTGGCCAAGAAGGATCCTGGTCTTCCTGGACAACCAAAGAGACTTATCACAGACTTGAAACCTGGCACGAGACACACACACGGAGTGACAAATGCAGATGTTCATAAGCCATGCCATATAAAAAGGGAGCTCTCGTAGCATCTCCACTTAGCTCCTGAGATGTGCACAGGCTCACAGGTTATGGGAGACAGCATATGGCCTTGCCACTTGCAATACCAGTACTGCAACAAGCCAGGAAAGTTGCTTGTAACCTGGTGGCTCTTCACCATGACAAATGGTGCCACAGACTCCTTCAGCTGGATGCTGTCTGCCCAAACTGCTTGCAAAGTTGGTCTGGAGCTTTTCAGAAGAGATGCTGGGAAACCTTACCTCTGGCATTGACCCTAGAGATGTATTCATGGACAAGGGGGTCGGATTTATTTATCTTGCTCTGGGCGTATACACTGCTCTCAAACGAGATAAGTGGGTAGTCACACGTAGGGCTTCTGCTCTACTCCATGCACTGCACATTGTGTTGCTGACTGTTAACCCAGGGAAGCTGGCTGGTATTGAGCCATGCACAAAGAAATAACTATATTAGAGCCATCGCTGGGTCAGGCACTCCACTTACAGCTGTGACCACTAGCAGGTGCTTCAGAGGAGAGTGAGAAGCTCTATCGCAGCTTTTCCCTCCACCCTCCTCCTCACATCTGCTCACTGTATTTACCACTGTCTTTCAAAATGCACATGATTACTTTGTTTTTGTTTCATGTGGTTGAACATGGTCATGGCCCCTAACTGGGCCTGCTGGGTCAGCTACAGCACTAATGCCAGTAACGCTCAATTAGGGAATAACTTGCCCCGAGCAATCCAACTCCTGTCTGCAAGAGACAAGGTCATGAAGAATCACCACTCATCCATTTCCTCTCAGTCTCGGGTTCCTTCAGATGTTCAGCTGCAGAAAGTACAATTTTCCAAGCTGTAACTAGCCAAGGGCACTTATCACCAACAGCCCTGACCTAGAGAGGTTTCTTCAGAGCCACCTGGTCTCCCTGGGAAGCTTGCAAACCTCCTTCTATCGCATCACATCTGACAGCAACTCATAAATCAGCCTGCAGTTGCTGGCAACCCCTTTGAGGATCCTGGTCTGCAGTTTGCGTTTGCAATGAAGTATGTGCACAGGTGAGGAAGGCCCTGGGGGAAGGCAGCCAGCTCTGGATGCAGCTGCTGGCTTCAGGAACATCCACAGATCCCACGCTCACACGTGGGGCTGAAGGCAGCCTGGCAGTCATGGCTCGGTGGTTTCACGCGGGTTGGATTCCATCGTGACCTGTGCAAACTGCTGCTCAGCCAACCTCTTCCCATGTCTCCTGCAGCTGCAGCCATGCCAGAGAGCACCGCAATTGCCTCCCTGTCCCTCCCAGCAGGGCTTCACCTGATCACGTCAACTGTTTTTTCTGGCGTGCTTCTTTCCCAACAACCCCACCTCTCTATTTCAGCAGAGATTCAATCTGTAGCATTTGGAGATGATTATGTTTGAAACTGGGATCAGTGCTGCAGAGTAGCATTGAGTTCACTGCCACCCCTCCCTTCCCAAGTCTGTGTTCAGGAATACAGTTTGATCCAAATCTCTGCATTTTCATACTATGGAAAGAGCCATTGACTAAACTGTGCTGGACCAGATTTTATTTCATTCCTTGAATAAATGGAAAGGTTTATTTGCAGCATCAAATTGAAGTAAAATAAAATAAAATAAAATACAGAGGTTAAAAATAAACCTCTGAATCTCACCAGTAACAGGGCCCAGCAAGTATTTCCATCTAATAGTAATGCATTACATACAGACCCAGGGCTCTACTCTCCCTTTGAAGATCGTGGGAATTTTGCCATTTATTTCTGTGTAAAAAATAAAATGCTGAATACTCACTAAGAGCCTGGTTGGCTGCTGACTGAAACACTTCGTGAAGTGAAATCATCCCAGGCTTTCTGTCCAAGAACTGCCTTCCCCGAGTCTCACACTGGTCATGTGAGTTTGGAAATGTCCAATGTGCTGGGAACGGATGGTTTGAATGCAAGCTGGTGGCTTCACTGTGTCCACTCATCTGCTGCTGCTGGTGTGACATGGTACCTGTGTGATGTCAAAAGGGCTGTTGGGTGACTTTCTTCACTGTGTCTCTGAAGTGGCTTTTGAGCATTGCCTTCTCAATGCATGTGCAGAAACTGGAGACAATGAGGAGAAATGGCAACCCATAGAGCCCAGGGGAGATACCAGAACAATGTCAAGGTCTACTGACCTCCCAGGTTGAAGTCATCTTACTCTGGATCAAACTGGCTATTCTACCACTTTGCTCATCCAAGAAGACAGTCCAGGTGAGGATGACCTTGAGACACTAATGCTTAGAATATGCAACCAGGATTCAAGAAATCGGTGAGAAGCTGAGACTTTCTACAACTTTGGGCTGCCAGATTCTTGATTGCTGCCCCGTCAATGGAAACAAAGCAGCTGCTATTGAATGCTGACTTAGAGCTTCTCCTCTGGCTGACACAGGGGTGCCTGCACTAGAGGTCAGTCTGAATTGCTCCTTTGAACTGCAGTGTCATTGAAAATGTTTCAAATACAGCCTTTAATGTGATCTTCTGTCACCTCTTAACTGACCAAATATTTCAACACCTGAAAGTTCTGCTAAAACCTGAAGGCATGTCACTTCCCCTCCAACCGTCTACAGCTAATGATTAGTGTGCTGGGGGAGAAATGGCAGAAGCTAATCTTAATGAGCAAAGAGTCTGTTGCAAAACAGACCTCCATCCATGCAAACTGCCAGGGGTGTTGCTTGAGAATGGCACCAACTTCTCAGTCCTTACCTTCTTGCAAGCACCTTGTGCCAGGGACCAAGAGATCTCATTGAAACTTTCTTCTGTGTTCAGAGATGATCTATTCTTGATAATATATTCTGAGCCCAGATTGTGGCACTTAGTCATATATGTTGATATATAGCAGCAACGTAACAGTAAATAACAGATTCCCATCCCTTCGTTCCCCCTCTTGGAATTTAAGCTGAGACTGAAAATCTTTAAACTTTTGTTGTCCTTCTCCAAAAGGAGAAGGGAAAGCCATATTTTTAAACAGCTCATTTTCAGAGGAGTGCTAAACAAGACAAAAGTCCCTGCCAAAGCAGTGGAACAAAAATTTCATATACGCTGAACAAGAAGCTCCCTGTTCGTTATTCAGCCCCCTTTGCTTATGGGATCAGTAGGAGACCTAGCCCAATACTAGTCATAAGTGACCTGACTAACACTGTCTGTCTCATAGCGTCCTTCAGGTCAGCAAATACATTTGCACCCAAAGGGATTAGCTCCAATGCAAACCTTTCTATAAACACTCTTGTCTTATGCAAGTAAATTCTGGGGATTACCCTTGGTTACCCCACCCTACTTGGTATCCCATTTTCTGCTTTCCTATAGGCTTAAAATTACTAGCCCCTTCAAAAATAGTCCTGTGGATGAAGTGCTATAAGAGCCAAACAGTGGCTCCCTGAATAGCTCTCTTTTCCCCATAGGCACTTCATAACCTCACCAATAGACTAAGGTGGTGTTCTTCATATGGGATTAGCTGTTCCAGGAGACCTGGAGTTTATATTACCTAACTGAAAACAGACAAGGAGTGAAAAGATAGGAGGAAATTCAGTCTGAGCAGAGAGAAAAATAGAGGAGTGAAAGAATTCAGTAAAAAAGGAGAACTAGGGAATGAAACAGCATGGTCCTAGAAGGCAGCATAATTCAACTGTTTATTTGACAGAAGTGGCAAGAGTCAGAAAGAAACGCAGAAGAGGTTTTGTAGTGATCAGAAGTTGAAAATCATAAGAACAATAACAAACTGGTAGTAAAAGGGAATAAGGATATTAATAGATTAAATAGGTTGAATAATTAATTAATTAATTAGGAATAATAGATTGAAAAGATGGAAACAGCAGGTGCTTCTAGGATGGGAGCTATCTGGGATTGACGGGTTAAAATTCAGAAAGGAAAATCCCATTGCAGGAGAAATGCATCACGAACAAAGTTTTCTCTTGGCCTTTTTTCTCTATAAGGCAGTAGTGGAGCATGGTGGCATTTCTGCATGGGCAGCTAGGATTGCTGGGATTTCACATTCACTTGCATCTTTGGACTTCCTGGTGGAGAAGGCAAGTGAGGATGAGCTCCCTTTGTAGTTCTCCATCCTCCGCTGGGTTGCTAGCAGGTCCTGCATTGCCAGAAGATCTTCCTTCAGATTTTCTTTCCTGGTGCCTGAGTGTTCAGTCAAACTATTGGTCCAAATGTTCATGTCCCAGACCTACCTGAACATATGATTTAACATGAAGGCAGGTACAATTCTATCACGTGGACCTGTCAAAGCTACAGTAACATCAACCGCTCCCAGCCACTACCATCTCCAAAGGAAAACACTAGGATGCCACAATGTCAAGGGTTCAGTGGTCAAGGGCTGAGAATGGATCAGGACGAGGTTTTTTTCCAGTCTGAAATGACCCCTGGGAGGAATATTTGTTTTCTTTACTGGCAGGGCTCATATAGATAGATCAAGAACCACAGCCCTGTGACCTGCAGACCTCATGCAGATGGGTACTGTGATACATACTGGGATGAATGGCTGCCAGTGGCCCATGGGACATTGCATGGAAAAGGGCAAAATGCATGAAATCTGAGAGGGAACTGGAGACAGCTGTGATCTGTACTCTAAGTGCTTACGGTCTGACAGATCTGGGTCATTAGTAGCTCTCACAACATCCTCACCAACACTGCTATTCATTTGCATGTGATTTTGGTAACAACAAGAAGGTGGGAAACCCTCAATGAACTAATCAACGGAAACCACAATGGGGACATCTTTATTGGCCGTAAGATCCATGGAAGCCACAGGCAATTAATTTGCAACAAAACCCACCTTTAAACAACCTTTTCTAAGTCATTTCAGAAGAACATAACACGGCAGGAGCTCCACTTTTCATGAAGTTTTTTATGCCAGTCCAAGGGAACCCATTTTGTACTTTATAGCCCTTATGTTAAATATTTAATTATTAGCTTTTCCCCTTGTAAATTTAAATCTGCTCCCATTACATTTAGGGAACAATAGTGAAACCCTCCTGTAGCCAATTTAACACCTTTAAATTCCCATGGAAGGTAGCCAAAGATTTTGTATCTTAATGGATAGTAAAATGTCACCTTATTTTAGGGGAGACAAGTTCAAATCCTGGTATGGCTATCTTTATTAAAAGGGGCTGTTGCTTTACTTTTTTGGTGACTGAAGAATAATCCTTGCTCATTACACTAAAATGACAATGAAATATGCAGCAGATTGTCCAAAGTATTTTGCTTCCCCTAAAGGGAAGCTAGGAAAACAATAGTTTGATCCCATAGAAATACACGCACCTTCCAAAAAAGGGGAAGATAGTTATCAACTCAAGTGTCATATTAAGCAAGAGGAAGAAAAAAGGTTGCTAGAGTGACCATGCTCATCACCACACTGAGCAGAGGGATGTTTATGAAGCCCAGTGGAAAATTTCATTCTAGATCAGGGACTTAATTTTTTATTCTTCTTTCCACTGGAAGATGATGGCAAATCTTCTGACTGCACTGGAAGAGCACAGCTCTCCAAGTCTATCTCACCTTCCTCACAAAAGGTGATATAAATCCAGCTACTGCCTGATGAGGAGACATCCAGCAAACACACCACTCAGCATATCCGTGGTCAATTGAGACCCCGTTCCCTTCTGCCTCAACTGCCTGACTTTGATATTAAAAGAACAGGTCACCAAGTTAGGGTGGGAAGTGCAACCTCCATGACACATTTTACATTTCATGACACTGACGTCAGTTACATGAGTACTTCTCGTACCAAGTACATCTTTTGAAAAGCTGCTGTTAGCGCACTGATAACTAACTAGTTCTAGCTTTCATAGTTGTTGTTTTCTTCTCAATGCAGGCAATTTAAACCAACTTTCTACTCTATTGCATTGATGGAGTAGCCTGTATGGTCCTTGAGAAACCCAAGTCTCTTATTTCATACCTGCTTCAGATCCATAAACCTGCTCACATTGCCCTGAATGCACCATGACTTCTGTCCTTACCCTGATCATGATGGTCCAAAGCTTGCATTTACACCTGTATGATCTTCCATCCTGTTTTGAGTAATTCGGTCCTGTCGGTGACACTAGAGAAGAAAATCACCAAATGCTTCTGCTGACACAATTTGTACAAGAAAACTTTCACTTAAACCCCAAGCAACCCTGGGTTTCCTTCTTCTTTCCAGGTTCATCGCTAAATATCATATTCAGTTTTGGGAAGCATGATGCAAAGTACCCAGAAAATGAGGGGAATAGTTAGAATAATAACAAAAGTAGTGTCTTTTTAGAATAATAATAAAAGTAATGTCTTTTTAATGAATGGAAAGGTTCATGGAGCATTTGTGCTAATCAACCTTTGTTAAATGAGTTCACGTGACAGTGCACAGATGAAAGACCATCAGAGTATCCTCAACGCAAATACTTTTTTTAGAGGCACCAGCTGACCCCGGATCAGTGATGGCATGAACACAAAGCCCTTCATTTGTTCTTCGGTGCCATTCAAC
>JAAGNO010014956.1:0-17142 GCA_033439905.1 Ceryle rudis
TCATTTCCCTGCTGGGAGGGTAATGCATGTTCACACACTATAATTTTCTTCCTTAGCCTATGCTGCTATCCTCATCAGACACACGCGCCCGCACACACATGCGCGTGCGCGCACACGCAGCCTGTGGGCTGCCGCTTTACATAATGCAACCCCCTTCATGTCTTCGTGAGGAACCGGGGCAGGGGGAGCTCCTGCCACTTGTCCCCCGCATTATACCTGTCACTTCCAGATGCTGTTCACAGTCGGGCAAAGCCTACAGGTTCAGATCCTACAGGTTGGAAAAAAACCCATCCCCATCCTCCCTGTGAACGCTCTGGACCCGTCACACACCGGGGAGAAAGTTTCAAAATCTGTAAGCATGTCAATACAAGAACAGTCAGGAAAATGAAAACCCAATTAACTGGTAAAGTGGATTATCTAAACTGAATTAAACACTCCGAGGACACACTCATTCAGAATTAAGGTGACCTCAACGCAATTTAGCTTACTTCACCTAGGAAGCTAATTTGGTTTCATTTTTCATGCCTATCCATGTGTAAACAGGATTTTTAAAGAAACGGTATCAAGCAAAGTTTACAAGTCTAGAGCAGCATTAGTACATGGTGCTCCTTTGGGGGACACGCACCACTGTATCCCTACACGCCCGCTCGTGGAAATCTTTATGTCAGAATAAGGCGAAGGGTTTCAGTCCCTCTCAAGGGCTCTCACAGTACAATATAAATTACAGAGGTGGAAGAACAGAAGAGAAGAGAGCAAAACAATCGACTAGTTTGCACTTTTCCTTCCAGTATTATTAAATGAGACCTCCTCCGTGCAAGGAAATAGGGTAGAACTGATCTGGAACAGCCTCCTCTATTAACACCCTTGAAGTACAAGTGTCCACATGTGGAAGTACTCTGGGTTACTTTAGGGCTTTATATGCAAAATGACTTTCCAGCATAGACAAGCGTTAAAGACCACCCAGAGAAGCTCCCGTACCATTGTGATACCAAGCAAAACTGTTAAATTAACACAACCTCAAGAGCTGACAACTTCACCCAGTAATGTCTGACTTCAGGCTTTAAACGTTCAAGGTGCATAAGGATGAAGCAAGCTTTCTACTTATGTGGAAACACACCATCTCTAACTGGAGAAGAGGTAAAGCTAAGTAACAACTGGCAATGAAGAATCGGGGCCAAATCCCACGCCATCACATCCTCACACACCTTCACCTTCTGCCTACACAGACTCTCTCTTAAATTTGCAATGCCTTCTTCTGAAGACTTGAATCTTCAATTCACTGGACCATGTTTCAGTGTTTGAGTAAAGCTGGTGTGTTTTGCAACTAGAGAAATCCACACGCCTTAGTCTTGTAGTCCTCACCAAAAACATAGAAATATTTCTGCAATACAAAGCTAAGCAGAAACAAGAACACAGCAAAATCTCACTATCCAGTCAGAAAACCCAAGGTGATCGGCAGAGTCACTGTAACTTGCACCTTGACTTCTCATTTGCACATGTGACCGTGCAACCATTGGATTCACAAATAAGGTTTGAAGAAAAAGGCATGTAACATACGAACCTCCTTATTCCCGGTGCACAGTGCAGTGGTACCTCCACAGCCAAGGATGGTGTAATTCCCACTGAAATGCTATGTCTAGAAAAGCATCCAGTTTCAACACATGAACAATGTGGATAAACTGGGCAGGATTCAGGTAAGAGGAAGGCACAATAAAGGCAGTGGCAGTGAATCCATTCAGCGCAGACCGGAAGACTGGAGGTCAAGGAATGACAGGTTTTAAATGATAGCCTGCAACACAAGCTTGATAAACACTGGGTAACAGATGAAAGCGCGACAGTACCAAGTGCTGAAAGCTGAAGCTGGAGAAATTCCGATTAGACAAGAGAGACGCAGTTTTGGAAGCAAACAAAACCAACCACTGTAACTAATTCAAGGCTAGATTATCCATCTGTGGCAAACAGCATTACACAAGGTTTTGTGTTTCCTAAATACTATTCTGTACCTCTAACCAGAATCGATTCAGGCAAGTTTTATACCTTACATTTGGCAGGACTTAGATATCTGAATGGTCCCACTTCATTTTACAGTGTAGGAATCTTTCAGTGTTTTTCTCTTACTGCTTTCAAAGATGCACGGAACAAGTTAGAAGTGTGATTCTCAGCCTCTACAGGTTTTGATGTTTTCTCTGAATGACTAGTAAGGTTTGAAGAACATACTATTTTTCAGTACTTGAGAGCTACACTGACCCAAAGGCTCTGATGAAATTCAGTATAATGGCTACTTCAGATCTGGGACCGTGAAGAACATGCAAAGGCTCAAAAGCAGGTCAGGAAGTGAGTGGTAGGATAGATTCAATACATGAGGTTAAGACCTACCCACTCTTCAGAGTGCCAGAAGAGAAGATGAATCAAACAAAAGTTCTTCTTCCAAAAGCACTCTAAGAGCAGTAGTAAAAATGCAAGACTTACTTAAAGAAAAGTTTCTTACGCTTATCTGGATGGCATGCAAAGGGCAAAGTTAGGGGTGGTAACTGGAAAAATTATGCAACACCTCGAAGGCTTAACAAACTTCATCAGATTTGCAAAATTCAACCCCGAACTCTTGGAAGGACAAATTCTCTTGTTAGATTTCTGAGTCTTTGCAGCACCACTCATATCACTATGAAGACAGCTTGCTTCATGGTGTAATACTGCACTGAGAAAAGGATCTTTAGGGGCCCTGCCCTTAAGGAAACTCTTCTGAATGTAAAGCTAGTGCTTCCTGTTTCGTTCAAGAGCTGCAGAACACATTTTATTTTGACTGGGTTTCCTTGCGCGTACGTGCCTCAGCCCGTGCCTGGTAGTGTTGTTAAAGAATCAAGCCAAGCGCTAGGGCATTATTTCATGTGTGAAGGACAGCTTTAGGAGGGCTCGACTGCAGAGCTCTTCATTGCATGACATGGTCACACGCCACAGCCCCAATCCCACGGGCCTACAAAGCCCTACAGAAAGGTGAAACGCCATACATCAGGAGCACTCCCTCCAAGGATGCTCTAATTCAGAGCATTATCTGTGGCAGGCTCTTCAGTGCTCGTGCAGACAGCACGAGCCGTACATTTACTGCCTGCTGCGCTGAGAGGCAGGGCTGGTTTCGGCTCGACTGTCGCAGACCCAGCCGTAACACAAGCACGCTCATACATATTGCATCTCTCAGGGGAAAGGAAATGATGTCCAAGTAATTAAAGCCCGGGGTTGACAACAGATACATGCGAGACAGTCCAGTGCCTGAACGTCCAGGTCTGCAGAGCAACGAGCGGGTTTGAGATAAACTCCGTACGTAGCGAGAGCAATCTTACCCTCTCTGTAAGCCCCACACCAGCCATATGGAAACAAACAGCACTCTTGAAAAAAGCCTGCCTGAAAAATGCCTGGATTTGAAAATAAGTGATGTCTCTCACGTCTCCTCCCTCAGTAATTCTTTGTGCACCTTCAATATGATCTAGTTTGAAAATTTAAATCCGTTGAGACAGTTCTTCCCCAACAGTTCTACTTTACAGCTGAGTTCAGGGCAGAACCAGGGGACACTTACACTTTCATGGTACTTATGGCCTTGTCTTCCAAAACGCGTTACAGAAACATCAAGAAAGCATGTCCTCAGGGAAGCCTCCGTGTAGCGCTACAACCTCAAGATCTGCAAGTAGGATTAGCATTAGTGGTTAACTGATGTATCTAGGTGGTAATTAATATTTTGCAAGTTTATTTTTTTTGCTCATACCACTGTCAGAGCACAGAAGCTGCTTTTCTCCTAGACACCCTCCTTAACTACGAATGTATGAACGTACAGAGTCTGCTTTTGAATGCACAGCATTGTACGGGGCCAGTTCTCCAACTGGGACATGGGGTCCTGTTTGCTAGCTCCTGCTCAGACCATGGAACATCCTTCCAGCCTGCAGCATACAAAATAGGTGCTACTCTTCACACCCCACAGTATTCTCACTCTATTAAGCCATAAGCAGCCCTGCCAAAAGTCTTCCTTCTCCCTTGCAGAAAAGGGGCTCCTAGACAGGTACCAGATCAAGCAAAAATCTTTTTACAGTACTGTGAACTGGCAATGGCGTTTCCACCGAGCAAGCTACAGTGGCTGCTAAGAGCACATGGATTCCTACAGTAGTGGGGGATGGAGGAGGCAGGCAATCATGTGCTCAAAGGCATGGGGAGGAAGAGGGGGAGGAGGAGAACAAGGAGAGAGAGAGAACAAAGTGTCAACATCTTAACCAGGACACACAAAGAGCCGGTTCTTAGTAAGAACTTAATCCAGGATTAACAAGAGGTCAACTACCTCTGCAAGGAGGCTGCACTAAAAGGAGCTAATTAGCTCTCCTTAATTGCACAAAAGAAACCACACAGAAGTAAAGACATTTGCAAGTAGCAGATCCCACCTCACCTAGGAAACAGAGTCCTACCTGTTGTCCTCAGCACCATGCTCAAACAATCAGCACGTGGAAAGCCAAAGGCAGGAAAGGTGACGTAAAGTTAGGAAAGAAGCTGCAGGGAGTTAGGCCCAGCATCAACAAGCACGGCATTGGAGTAAGAGCTGGAGCCTGTATCACACAGGACAAGCATTTTTAGCATGGCCCCTACCTTTTTAGGCAGTTTCTTCAGCAACCTCTGCCCTCACATGTGGAACTACCCGAGATCCCGATGGCAACCGGCCAGTTTTGATCTGTAGGCCCAACCCTGCCCTGCAGGTCAAGACCAACAGAATCATGTCCCAACATGGGTAGGTACTGCATCTTGGTCAGGACGAATGGAGAGCACAAAGCAAATGCGTCGCAGATCTTGGACAGGTAATAGCTCCTGACCTGGAAACCACTGGTTCAGGATGATGCGGTGGCTGAAAAGGCTGGCTGACATGAACTCCCACAAACGCTCTGTCTTGAATTTCTACTCATATATTACAAATATACTTACATATCCTTAGGTCCCCCGTCATGATACTAAATCCATCTCTTTTTTCCTCTGAAACCATTATGTGTTCTATTCTCGTGCACTAATGATAAGCTGGTGCATATTTTACCCCAGAAGCACTTGTGCTGCACCGACAGATAATGTATACAGCAGGCAGCGTACTCGAAAACAAAGATTAACAAACACATCAATAACGCTAGCAGATGCCTCTGTGACTGAGCACTAATAAAATTAACTCCCCTATTTATTTGTTTTATAGCACCGTGCTGAGGGCTGGGCAGCTTGGAGGCAGGCAGGGCCCTCACCCTGAGGAGCTTACAGTGCGAGACTTCAACTGCGCAGCAAAAGGCACGAAGATGAGAGACTGGTTTCACAAACCTACAATCAAGGGAGCCACCTTCATGCATCCCAGTTGCGAGATCTGTGCCCAGGTTAAGAGAAGATGAAGAGAGAAAAGCAAAACACAGATTCACCAGGGAAAGACGATCATACACGCAACGGAAATCATCCACAGAAGCAGACATCACCCATTACTTCCAGCTCCCTGTGGAATCATTACTGTGCTGCCTCCATTATCTATGTATCCTTCTTAGCCCTTCAGGACAGAGTTAGATAACATGCCAGTGTACTGTCAGTGACACACCATGCCAGTGTACTGCCAGTTACATTGAGAAGGTGGCCTCCAGGGGACAAGCAGCAGCAAAATTTCACCTCAAGCCAAACACAAACAAATGACATTCTTTCAATACCATTCTGCATGTGAGAAAGCCACATCCCCCTGTGCTCCCAGGAATTGGGCAGAAATCCTCATACATGCTGCTCCTATGCAAGCTCAGCACAAAGAGAGAATTCCCTGACATCTGGATAAAGCTTCAATAGCTGCCTTTGGAGAGAGCAAAATGCACATTGCTTGTTCTGTGCCAGAGGCTGGGCTACAGCTGATCTCCTGGTACAGACATGCCCCACTCCTTCAATCTCCACCACTACCTCCCTACGTGCTGTTCTATGCTGTACTGGGCTGGAACAGCTCAGAACCATGAGCAGATTAATGAGGAGAAGGGAAAGGGCACTAAAAGGGACCAATCTCTTCCTTTAGCACCGGCTGGTGCAGTGTGTGCTTCTGTGGCATACGATTCCATTACAGTTACAGCTTCTCCATTCTCCAGACTGTTCCAATCTGTTTATCCCAACCAAAAGCAGCCTCCTAAAACCTTCCCCCAAAGCACTACCCCAATCTCAACCTTTCAGGCTCCTCCTGAGCCACCTCTGATTTTCAATCCCAATACCCATTCACACACATTGGATTCATCCCCTCTCTCACTGACTGGCTTTCTTAACCTTGCTTGACCCTTTCTTCCAGGACGGTCTAGATTCCTGCAACCTTCCTCTGGGCTCACCCAGAAACTCACAACAGCAAACAGCTATTCAGTCCAGCCCCTACTCCTGTGAAGACAGAACACTGCTCCGTACAACGAGTCTTCTAAGTTTCTCCTCGACACCCCCATCCCCTCCGCCCCAACTTAGATTTCTCAGTCAAACCCTCTGTATGTCCATCAGGGTATCCTTTTTCCTGAGGAACTGCCCGACCTCACAACACACACACAAACACAAAGGAACCTGCACCGACAGGAAGGAGTCCTCCTGCCTGCCTGGGAGATGAAAAATGAAGAGCTAAATGATTGCATCGCCACCTGGTACCACATCGCATTTCCCGGGGCGCAGCTGCGTGTCTTCCCTGCTCCCCTGCTCTCCCGTTCTGAAACCACCATCTAAACTGCAGACAGAAGCGATTCTGCTGGGGGAGACATCATTAAACCATTCAAGAATCTTACTGCTCCGGTGCATTTTATGCTCTCAAAAGTAGTTGACAAAAAGATTCCCGGCTCTGATAACAGCATGGCATGGCTGAAACAAAGCCTTCTTTGCAACTTGCTACCCAGCTCTGGCATCTGAACTGACTGCTGCCCACTAGAAAGAAAAGCACCCACTGTCTCTTTAAGAATGCCCTGTAGCCCACATCACCAGAGCTCAGTTAACCCTGGCTGCTCCTCACTCCATTCAGTGCTAGGAAATTTCAGGATACCTTCCCTTTGCCTGCTCTTACCTACCTGTTCTACTGCCCTAGTACAGCTTCTCCACGTTGTTGCACGTCCCTGACATCTGTGCAGGGGCACTTTAGCAGAGGTTTATTAAATATCCCTGCAGTCCCCGCATTAAAAACCACCAGGGAGTACTTCTGTGATGACAAAGAAGCAGAGCAGTCAGTCATTGTGGACCTAAGCATCCCAATTACCTCTACATTCAACTGCCTTACCACCACAAAGCACTCTGACTACTTATTTCTCCAGACACACGGACTCTTCATCCTGCTGAGCTAGAGGGACTACACACCCTTCTCTAAACCTTATCAGACACAACACAAACTATTCACTTCCCTAATACAACAGCAGGTACCACAAACAGCAACAGCAGAAATATTAGTCTTCAACACATGGCTATTTCCAAATATAAACCCTTTGAAAGGCCATCTTCTACAGAGAGGTTATAAAATGCAGAAGGTAACAATGTGACTCATTGAAAGTGTACATAAACACACACACAAACACCTGTCTCACAAGAAAAATAAACAGGAACTGCGACTGATTCTTTTTTGTGCAAAGCATGAAGAATGAAATGTTTGCTCTTTATGATCAGTTAACCTACACCAGAAAATTTATTGTAAGGGATATTATAAGCAGAAAGATATTCTTATGGAGCAGTAAGTTCAAAGGAAACCAATGAAAACATCACGATATTCATGAGGCTCATTTATGAAAAGAAACTTGAAGAGTAAACAAAGTGAAGTGGTCAACAAATATTTGAAGAATGCAAATAACAAAAAGAAAGAAAAGCCGTATTAAAAGGTTCTATAACAAAGAGCAATGTGATTATTTTGAGGGGAAAAAAACAGGCTGAAGTCAAATCTTTGCAGTCCAACAGCATGAGAGAAGTGGTACAAAGCCTTTCAATACTCATGTTTATAAACAACATTAGGTAACCATTAATAAAGGCAAAACAGGGAAGTGTCCCACACTGGCAGGAACATGGATCGATGCCTCAATTCCACCAAGTTTTTTCCTGTCTCTAGTTCTGCTTTCCATAGTTTTCCTAACAGGCAACGGCCCACTCCAGTGACTTCGTGGTTACTGCTGTTTGCTAGCAATGCAAGATTCTTTAAAGGTTTCCTTTTGGTTGGAATTACAGCTGTTTGAGTGTTAAGATTTAGAGAACTGGTTTGACTTGCTGTACTTTTGTTCCCAAAACCTCCAATCGAAACGTATCCATAGGATTTTGAGTTTCACATGGGAAATCTCACAAAGCAACATCTAAATCATCTGAAGTTCTTAATCTGGGCTGCGATCCTTGTAAGACAAATGTCCTTATGACAGTTACAGTTATTTCCAAATACAGGCAAGATGTAGGTTGCTTTGGGGCAATTCTATGGATTCAGCTTAAGACTCTGGACTACTCACCTATGAGAAGTGCAGGGGCAATGGCTGGCCAGTTTGTATTTCTGATACTAGCTCTTACATAAATAAAACAGAGTTTGCTCTCTTTAAAGAACTGGTTTAAGCTGTAACAATTTATTGCTCACCTAAGCCAAGCTTCCAGCGGAGAAGTTTTCTTCTATTAATAAACATGTCGAAAGTACAAATGCCTTTAATCTCTGGGTGCCTCATCTGCAAACCAAGGCTAATGCCACTTTGTTTCTTTTACCCTTTGTCCACCTTGAGTATTTAAGGTATAAGCTCTTCAGGACACAAACTGTCTCTGGAGGTGTGCCTGAAAATCCCGTAGCACAGCAGGGCCCTTCTTTTAAGGGACTCTCTCACTGTAAAACACCACAATCTTAGATCCATTTCCAAAATCAGTTGTGCTATCACCTGTCTTTGAAGCAGAAACTTGGAGTAATCAATAGGGAACCTATTGTTCCTTTTAGAAAGGTTGGAAAAAATAATTTAACAAGCATTTGAAGCAATGATGTCGTTTTACTGCCTTGAACCAGGCACTGAATACTGCTCAGATTCTCTAAGCTCCAACCCCTAGACACATACCTGCTTTCATGGCCTACAGTTAAGCAACAGTTCGCCTCACAAACCTCATTCCTAAAACGTACATCAGACTGCAGGCCACCACATGAGTACATCATTTCTTCACAGTTGACAGCTCAGAAAAAAAAATAAATTCCAGTTTTGAGGGTGGCACGGCCACAACCCAATCTCCTCATGAACAGAGGGAACTTCTTTCAGACCTCTGTAACTGCTTTATTTCTATTCCTACAGGGTCAGAAATAAACCAAAATTACAGTTTGAACTTTCCACTAGCTTTCTAAAATGCCCGTCTCCAGTGCAAACCTTTTCATTCACAGCACTTCATGTGTCATCACTACACAGGTAAGGGATGAGACCCTGCAAATGATTTCTCTGGAATCCTCAGACCTTGCCATCTCTTCCTCCTGTCATTTAAAACTGGCTTGTTTGCTTAGTATGTCCTTAAAGGAACAATTCTAGTTAAAGAGAGCTGTTTCTACACTAAAGATAAAAAATTGTCCGTCCTCCTCCCCTAGCTAATTCGGCGCCTTCTATTATGTGCATATATGGACATGTTTTTCTATTATCAAATCTTTGCTACTCCTAAATATATACCTCCTTCTTCCCTCCCAAGTCTTTTTCACTCAACTCAGTTTCTCCTCCATCTTCCTTCTTCCAGATCCAAGGCCTGAAATTAGGTGTGGTCACACCACATTCTTCCATTTCTGCTATTCCAAGTGTTTCAAAAGTGATTCAAAATATATCCCAAATATATATCTCCCTCTCCCATCAAAGAAACCCAACAAATCCCTCCTTCTCTGCTCCTTTGCCATATGAGTAGAGCAGCCGCAACATTGTCAAATGAGAATGGCTCCATGTTACATCTTGTGTTTGTTGAAAAAAAGCAGAGCATTTACCCTCAGCCACTTGGCTGTGCCCACACAGAGCCACGGGGAGCATTCTGTCCAGGAAGGGCAGTGACAGAAAATAAACCACTGGAAAATGTTAAGTATCATCAACAGCACAGACCTAAAGCTGGCCAAAGAGAAAACCTGAGTAGAGGAGAAGCTCAGAGAACATTCCACCATCTTTACTCAGCTTGTGGCTCTGCAAGAGCATACAGAAGTTACAGAAGGAAAAGAAAAGCTACCGATTTATGTGCAGCATTTGTTTTGGTCTCTCCATTTCCTGAACTTAGATGTTGTAGACTTAGATACTATTATTGCTATTATGTGTCAATGCATTTCATATGGCAATTTCCTTTCACCAGATTCAAATGCTGAAATTAGCAGTTAGCATTCCTAATAAGTATCAATTATAAGCGCAATGGCAGTCTGCTGTGAAGATGCCCTTCCGAACCAGGCCTGCGATCAGAGGCACGCGAGGGAAGATTCAAAGGTAAACACAGCAGCTGCCTAACAACCAACGGAATACCACTAACTAGTCCAGAACAGAGAGCGAAGAAGAGTCCCGTTCCCAAGGGGAATTTCACTTGGCAAATGCATTTAAGCAAAAGAGATCTTCACCGGGACACGGTCATTCTTGCATAATGTGCCACAAAAGCTTCGACGGCGACATTTGGCTCTTTTGGACCTTGACCGTGCCCACAGAACGGCCCTGATAAAGCAGAAACTTTAAGTACGTGTTTCCATTCAGTTCAACAGAACTATTAACACAAGCAGGGTGAACCACAGGCTTGTGGAACACTGCTCTTCTAGCGCTTGTCACATGTAAATACCAAACTGTTTCAGTGAGAGGGAGCACAAGGGGAGAAGCAAGAGACAAATGGTGTGCCTCACTTTGCAGGCAGAGAAACTGGCGCAGCGGTGAGATCAGGATACAACCGGTCAATGACAGACCCAGGCATAAAGCTGGCCTCTTGTGACTTCCAGCTCCAACAGCCAGCACCTTGCTTCTCATTTGAAGGGATCGAGAGGTGAACAGCACACAACAGGCTCAGCTCCACACTTTAACTTCTTTGAGAGAGAAAAATATTATCTGCTAAATTTTATCCACAGCCTCTTTTTAAGTAAATCTGCCTCCTCGCCTGCTTTTTCCTCCTGCATGCATGAGGAAAAAGAAATCTCTGGAGAAGCCTCACTGCAGCCTCATTCATTTCAACTTAAGGCCCTGTGCAAGAAATGGCTGCAGAATTCCAGAACGGTTCCAAGCAGTTTGCCCTTCACTTGACATTTAGGAGGCTGCTGAAGGACTAGAGAGAGAGAGCAAGGTGATTTTCACCATCTGATAGGCAGAAAAGGCAATTGTAGAGCAAAACAAATGATTACGATTCAATTAGCCAAAATAATCTGCAGCCCAAGGACAGATCTGAAGGAGAGATTCTGGGCTTTGGCAGCAAAGTCTGCAAATCCAGCATCTTCACAGCGTAAGTCAGAGAATTCTGTCTAGCTACCCTCAGAGAGGTTTCAATAAGCATGTACATACTAGAGAATAAAATTATGGATGTTTATTCAATTTTAAACCAAAAATTGGTGCCAAAACCATAGCACATAACAAACAAAAAACACTAAAGGGATACTTTTACCAGTCTATCATCACACAGATCTACAGAGAAACAAGTCTCACCTCAAGGGCTTCATAAGAACTCAGTCAGTTTTTCTTACAATACCCTCCTTCTGCTGTAATTTTTTTTTTGTAACTAAGAGAGTCACTTCACTTGCACTTTAGACCATATTACCACTGAAGGTATTAATTCAGTGTGGCAGTGTGCAGTCCAGGACAAAAACTGGTAACGAGCTGATCTTGGTTCTATTTCTGGCTCAGTTAGTGACTACAAGTACAGTCTGGCCACGACAATCCCGTGCAAGATTTTTCCTTGACATCAGTGCATTTGGGTTAAGATCCTAACTGCTTGCTATCACTTCCCACCACTGAAGAGCCCAGATAAACTAGCAAAAACCCTGCTACTAACCATTATATTGTGCTGTGAAACCATTTACGAAATAAATCTACCAATACTACTCCAAGTCATTCTTTGGGTCCCCTTACACACGGCGTAACCTTTCTTCCTGTTTAGAGAGAAATGATAGGAACTGTATTTTATGGACAGAGGTTCAGCCAAAACGCTCAGAATATTCTGGATGCAAGGAGAGATGAGCAACCTATTAATAATGTTTCCTCTTCCTATTGCATCAACAGCAAACAGGAACGTTCCGATTCCTGAGATCCATTTGCAGAATTTATAAGGATTGAAAGCCTCTCCTTTCCAAAATGCTAGGACCGTATGTGTATGTATGTGGGTCACCTTCGATGGCTTTTAGCAGAGGACTATCAGCACCTATTTCTTCCTTTTGAATAAAAAGCAGAAAGAAAGATGCAAATGCAGAAGAATCAATGAAGGCAGAGGAGAAAAGAACACTCAAATAAAACATTTAAACCTGTAACGTGAAGGTCAAACGGCACAATATGCACAACAGCGCAATTATGTAACTTCAATGGAACGATTTCGCTAGCCTTCTCCAAAAAAAAAAAAAAAAGAGGAAAAAATGATTTAGAAATTCATCTTTCATTTGCAATGCAATAGAACAAAGTTCATTTTCACCGCACACAGTAGCTCTCTTTACGTGCCTGCAGTACCTATATGAAATTGAAGGCGATTTAAACAGCTTCATTGTTTCCGTATGTAATTAAGGAGGCCAGAATCCCAAACACAGCTGTCACCTTTCTGTGGTACAGCATGCACTAATTCTCTATGACTGAGGACAGATTATATTCATCTTGTCCCTTTTTCACTAGCCTATTACTTTAGACTTCAAAGAAGACACAAGACTAGACTGCAAGGACAGCGCCATACAGACAGGACTAGTGTGATAGCTTATGAACCCCTCTCTCCCCTCCTATATGCTTCTGGCCCCAAGACACTGACAAATCGATTGAAAGTGGAGGTGCCGTTAGGCCGCTCTGGATACGAAGAGCTCCTGAAGTCGCAGCCTTACAGCATGCATAACTGAAACTGCCTCATGTTAATCTTCGCTGCTCCCTGACATCAAACAACTTCTAATTTTAGCTCTGCTGTTCTGCAACCCTACCTAGTTCCCATCCCACCCCCACAACTATATAATAGATCTTTCCTTCAGATAAGTAGGGTGTTAGAACATCGAGAGGTTTTTTTCTCACCCACAGGCACTAGCAGAAAAATGAATTGCAGATTTATTTTTAGGTAGAGCCTTTGGCCCTTATTTTCTCTGTAGGTTCCATATAGCAGCTTCTGTGGCTCAGATATATTCCAATCAACAAATCCGCACAAGCAATGCAGAAGAAACCACAAAAGAAGGAAAATCTAATGAGCAGAGTTTTGTTCACTATCCCGTTTACAGGACATCAAGTTCAGCTACTGACTTGCTTTTGTCCCTGCAAGAGTCTTCAGCCTTTTGATTCTCTTTTTTCATAAGAGATCTAAATTAATATCCACCTAAGATGCATTATAAGCTCCCCAAAACTCTTAACAAGGGAGAAGGATAGCAGCAAGCAGCACGGCCCAAGATTTGAGGGGAGGGAAAGCCTGCCCGCCCTGCTGTTGTAGCTTCTGGCTTTCTGAAATTTAAAGCTCAGGGCCTGGCTTACTATAGTCCCCAAGGATCTACGAGATAACAGTGATCTAAGACCGAAAGCAGAAAGTTCTCTCTCACAGTACCCTATCACGACGTAAAGTCACATGCAACTACATTAAAATACTACACTGTGACGTGAAGATGATCTATTAAACTAAGATACTAGGCCTTGACAAGACAAATGTATCTTGTCCTACGATAATAACCATGTACTAGGGGACTGCGGTATCTCTTCTCATACCAGGATGTCGTACCCTACCAGTAAGATGCTGCACTAGTACATCAGTGATACATCATGATACAATACAGTCGTGTCTTGATGTCATAAAGCCACGAGAGCTATACATGGGGATTTTGCTGTACTGCAGCGTACTGTGACCACCTACTGACTCCACGGTATGCAGCTATGCTGTGATGTGACACCAGATGGTGATGAGATCATTTTGGGCAGAATTAGGTGGCGTACTGCAAAAACGCATGACATCGTATTAGAGAGCAGCACATTGCCTTGTGCCAAAACAAGCTTGCACTGAGGCTCAGAAGTCCCCCCGATGAAATGGGCTGTGATATTCTGTGCAATCTAACAGCATGAAATGAACGGGTGGTCTAAAAGCAGGCAAGTCCTCTTCCTAACGGTCAGAGCCGGCTGCTCCTGCTGACAGCATTCTGTGCCTGTGCTGCTGCCCTTCCTGGTACAGACAGAAATCATGTGTCTTTCTGAGAACGTTCCGTAAGGAAATCTGCTTTAACCCCAGCAGTGCCATGTAGAACTGGAATCACTACTTCTACAGCAAGAACCAAGATCCGTTTGCGTGCCACGTATCTGACACGGTTTTTTTCTTTAGAGAAATACTGAGCCTATAAAGCCGCTGCACTGCAAATATTGGAGGCTGTGCAAGCCACATTAAAGTACCCAGCCAAGTCTGACAAACAGCAAAGAGCAGGGAACTCTGTATTCTATACTTAGATCTATTTTCCTCTAGAACCATGCAATCAGCCCAGCACTAACACATATAATTAGGTGAAACAAGACTTGAAATAACATCCTTAACTCATCCTTCTGTGCCTGGGTATCGCAGCACAATCAAATAAACAACACTTGCCTGTAAACATCCTAGAGGGTAGATCATCCAGAGTAGATACAACAAAGATCCAAACTACTGAGTGCTTTCATTAAATGTGGCAAGCAATGACAACATTTTATCTGTTTCTCTTTGGGATTCAAAGGAAGGTAAAGGGGGGATGCTGAAGGGGTAGCCCAAACAGGGCTTGGTTAGCACTCTTCAAGTGCTCCCAGGGGAAGTGCTCAGGACCTTAACTTCACTCCCCACCAGAACACAGGCAGCCAGTGTGGTGCCCACAGGACCCTGCCAAGAGCCTGAGGCAGAGATAACTCAGAGGGAAGAGCGTCACCTACTGAAATACCGCTAGCATTTCATCCAGCACATGAATAATCTTCTTATGTCCCCCATCCAGCTCCTCAATTTACCAGCCTCACTTGCTTAGCTCTGAAGTCTGACAAAATTAACAGACCGGCTTCAACGGCTGCTGTTAGAAATACTGTGACATAACCGGGTATGCAGAAGCCTTCCCATTACACAATTAAGCAAAGGGCCAGTGCAGCTCGTGGAGAGGTACCGAACCGAATGCAGCAGGGTGCCATGTTATTGCAGATACGGCGTTTATAACACACGCTTTGCTCGCCTGGTAGTACGCTAAGCTATTATGCAACTCATCAGCCCAACTGTATCCACGTAAAGCAGCAAATCAGTGCAAGAGTTTGGCTTTTTTTTTTTTCCTTTTAAAAGACCAAAAAAAACCAAACCAAACAAACAAACAAACAAAACACAAACCATTTACAAATACCAATGGCTGTATCATTCATACTGTCCGTGTTACACAGGGCCATACGCACGCACAAAAATTTTAAAGGTTCTCAATGTAATTAAATATACAACAAAATCACAGAAATTCAGAAAAGAGATGACCTATTGAGTCATTCCTGGCTCTAGTCCGTCCCCTGGGGCCCAGTACGAGATGCTTCCTAGCGCTGTGCCTTAGTGCTTTTATTTTTTTATGCAGAAAAAAAAAAGAAGAAAACTTAAACAGCAACAACACATAAAATAACAAATGAAAAATCACTGTTTTCTCACACTTTATAAACAAGGATCTCAAGGCAGTAACTAAATACTAATGCAAAGCAGCACACTTGAGAGGGAGGGTGTTATTTCTATGATTACTTCCTTTTTCATTAGAGAAAAGGCACTAAGAAAAAGAAACAGGCCTTCGCCTTGCTCTTGTCATCCACTTTGCTATTTTGATTCAAATTACAAAGTCACGTTCACTGTTAACTATGGAACCCTGCCCATCGGATAAAGTTCTGATTAAATCAATTTCATTACAATAATCTAAAGACTGTTTACCCCAACTAAGTAGTTTTGATGTGATAGAGATTTGAAATCATTTTGATATACCCAAGACTTTACGTACATCTTTGTTGACCAAGCTGATATTAGATATATATATACAAGTGCATCCATACGTATTATACGCATATTTATCCATGTAAAATACCAGCTTCACCAACAAAAGTATTTATGTGAAAACATTTTAGATACAGAGTTTTGCTGACTGACTTTCACCCACACGTTTTCTTTCACTGATCACTGTCCAAACCTGGAGAGTTCTCCCCCAAAACACCCAGAAATGATCAAAGAATTAATGAGCACTTTGCTGTCTTCCAGGAAGCTGTTAGTTCCCTCAGCTCCCAACTCAAATTATTACGGAAACATGCCAATAAGGTGCACCCCCAAAAGAAGCTTTTTAAAGGACAAGCTGAGCAGGAACCATTCCATGCACATCAGATTCAAAACATTTTCTCCACCTTTTCTTAAAAAAACCTACACGTGCTTATATTCTCTGTATATAAAAGCATTAGAGTCCAGACGCTCAGGTGCGGGAGGGTGTTATGTGCGCCTATACACAGATGCAAATTCATGCACAACCCTAGCGAGAGCTAGAAAGAGGAGAAGAAGGGGTGGAGGCAGCAGGGAGGAAGATGCAGCCAGACCAGAGGGAGGCTCACGGCATCACAGTCCTGATGCAGAGATGCCCGGACAGGAACGGCCCATTGCCGCATCTATTCCCGACGACTTCCCCGGCGGCTCCCTCCCCACCGCAGCCCGGCGCTGTCCCCGGCAGCCCGCACAGCTGCCCCCATCGGCGGTGCTGCAGCGGCCCGAGCTTTGCAGCGCAGGCACCGGCCAACTTAGCAGAGCGCATCCCTTCCCTCCGCCGGCCCCGCCGCCTCCCCCCGCCGCCGGCAGCGCTGCGCTCTGCGGCGCGCAGCGGGGTTGGCAAGAAGGACGGTTTCGAGAAGAGGGGCAAAAGCATCGCCCCCTTTGCCCAGCGCTCCGCTTACCAGGCGAGCTTGAACCCTTTCATTAGTACAGTCACGATAATCCGATGCCCGTGTCCTTGTCTGCCCACTGACAGCTCCAGAGGTCCCAGGACATATTGGAGGAGCCCCGGCCGGCGAGCGTCCCCCGGGGAGC
>JAAGNO010014959.1:394-12041 GCA_033439905.1 Ceryle rudis
CTTCCCCTTTTTTGTTTTTTTTTCCCCAACAGTACTTTTATTTATTTATTTATTTTAAAGCAGGTGATTATTATTTTTTTTTGTTTTTCTTCTGCTCCAGAGTCTTGATTCACTTCCTGCAAGTGTCCTGTTGCTTCTTGAGGGAGAATTCACTAACGCAGGAAGACGTTTGCCAGAAAACATCTGTCGGAGAAGGATATTGGATATTGAAACTATAGTTAGGTTGTTGTTCTTTCAGAGGAGAGAAGGATGTGGCTCACAAAGAGTGCAGGATGTCGAAAGCCTTATAAGGCACCTCAGCACGCAAGGACGTGACTCTCACAGAACACTCGGTAGTCCTGGGCGTGCTTTACAGTTCTGAGAGTTAAAATTCCCTAGGGGAAATCAGACCCTAAAGCAGACAACGCTCTGGGGACACCGGCATCAAAACCTGCAGGTGTACGGAGCTCCACCGCGTCCCACTGGACCTGGCTGCTGCACCCACCCAGGAAGCTCGGAAGGTTTGTACCTTTACATCGAGTGTTCTGGTATCAGAGAGACGCCAGCTCTCGCCAATCATCTGCTCCGGCCACGCTGGCCAGAACCATTTAAACCAGTTAAACCCAGCAGAAACCACTCGCTGATGGACGCGGCCGGGAGCCCGCCAAGGACAACGCCCATCACCTGCAGATGGAGCAGCGAGCGCCAAGCTCTCCAGTAGATTCACTCTCACCAGCTATTATTTTCTGCTTTCCACTAATTATTCCTCTCCTCCTAATTTCCTAAAAATCATCCCTGCTCTAGAGGGAGAATGATCATTCCCCACGCCCTTCCCGTCGTGCCCTGCGGAGGCAGCCTGGTCCTAAGAACATACGCTGATAACCCAAGTCTTCCGTGGCTTCCCTGCTCACAATTTAGGATTAAGGGTTTATTTTCAGGAGAAGTGTCAAAGTTGTAATACGTAGAACTTATTGTGGACATTTACCCCACGGTATCGAAAAGAGAGAATGCTTTTTGGAAGCCCTAAAATGGCCAAAAAAAATCAGCAAACAAATAAATACAAGTTTTTCAAGACCCTCTACACTCCATTCTCTCAAGCGAGGTCTCTAGAACTGTAATTTCCAATCGCGAACGTGGGAAAAGCCAGTGCAACAAGAAACCCCCCCAGCTCCTGTAGTTAAAGAAAAATTAAGTTTCGTTGAAGAAGCAAAATCAAACAAATTGCTCCTCACGAGCTGCTCAGGTGGTAGAGCTGATGCTTCAGCGCTCACCCTCCGGGAGCCTGCAACCGGGGAAACAAACCTCTGGTGACTCAGCGGGAATCTGACAGGATGTTACAAATCCTGGAGGAGGTCAGAACCCGTAACTGTGTGAAACAGAACTGAAACACTTCAATAAATTGACCGAGCTATTTTTACACGCTGTCACCGGTGGAAAATTCAAGCTGGGAAACACTGGACAATGCCTGTTTTGTGTAGCAGGTTCTTGCCCCAGCCTAGAAACGAAGCAGCAGCTCATACAGTCTGCAGATTCTAATGAAAGGGAAGTGCATCTGGAAAAATCAAGCCTCATTTTTTTAAACCTGAACAATTTCATGACCCTCAGGGTAAAGCTGGGGGGTTATTTGGTGTCTTTCTACCGCCGCCCCAGCTGCAGTCGCTTGGACTGGCTTTGGGGGGAAATGTGGCCTAAGGATGATATTTCTACAGGGAGCATCGTGTTGCACTCACCAGCTGGGAACAACCTCTGACAGGATTTCCTTCCCCTCGGGGAGGGACAGTTAATGCAAGGCCATTATCTGCTGCAAGCAGGAAATTATGCTAGAAAGGTTCAGCTACTTAAGCCTCCTTCTTTAAAGGCCCATTAAGGCGGCAGCAACGGGGAGGTTCAGCCTTAAAGCAAAAAGACTTTTAGGCATTAATGTTTCCGAAGGCCGTTCAGGCAGGACCGTGTGCTCAAGCGGGGTGGAAGGGGGTTTCAAGGAGGAAAGGTGTGCGAGAGTTTCATTTCTGCAGGAACTTGGCAGAAAATTCAAACAGCAGGCGAAATTCAGACAAATTGCTCTTCCTGGGACATAAGCCAAAGACACTGGCACAATCTTCCAACAGCATTTTGTGACCTTTACTCGTGTTTAGGACACGCCACGTGGTTTCAGGCACGTGACTGATTCTGAAAGGCACGCTTGCCAAACGCAGAGCGCTACCAAGGGGCAGGGATTTTGCTCTTACAATGCAAGTCATGGAATCTAGTGAATATACAATTCCTCAAAGGAAAAACTCAGGGAGAAATGTCAAGCAGAAATGTCACCAAGTCAGTCTGGGCTCTGCAGAAACAGAAGCTGCATTTGGGATAGCAGGAAACAACTGTTTTCTGCTGCCTTGTGTTCTAAAAATGTTCAAGCAAATAAAAGTCTAGCCCCAAAGAGTCAGCCAATGGAGGTAAGAACAAACCAGAACAAATTCAGGAAGCTTACCTTTAGTAAATAAAGAGAACTCTGGTTCTGGGGAGAGTGGAAAAAGTATCTGGCATCTTCCTAACCTTTGCATAATTAATAAATCCTCTCAGAAACAGCAGAAAACCTAGAGGGAAGAAACACATTTGTCCTGTTAACGCAGGTGTTGCTGCTTCGATCTGCAGCTCCGACTCCCCGTTCCTGGGGACGGAGGAACCCAAGTCACCAGGATGCATAAGAGCTGATAAAATACAATCTTTTGGGGAGGGGGGGAACCGGTGACACCTAATCTTTCAATTTCAGGCAATCTCAAACCCAGACTTTCCTTAGACAATCACAAAAACTCTTGACTCCAAATGAGATCCTGTCACTTCCAAAGGAGGGAAAAGAAGACAGCCCACAGCCCACTCTTCCACTTACAATACAGGTACAGATACAACTTCAGTCACGATGATGACAAGCATTGTTCTCTTTTTGACTACTTCTGAGCGATAAATAGGGTGCTGCCAGCAAGAAATGACAGCAGAAGGACAGTGTTTATGTCTACCTTTAAAACCTAGAAGGCATTCAGTAGCAGGAGGAGTAGTATCAGGGTTACAGTGCAGCTTTAAGTCTATACACGTGTACGTAACAGCCCGCAAAGCTACACTCACAGAAGCCCTGACTGCACTTGCCAGAGCTTTTAGCAAGCATTGGCCCCTGAACAGACACTCACCTAGTACGAGGAAGACCCACCAAAGCCAATACTGGCCATCAAAGTAACCAGGAAAATAGGTGGAGAACTGAAAAAAAAACAAAAAAACCCAAAAAGGTTCAAGTTAGAGCACATGGAATCTTCTGAACCCAAATCTGTTCTCACCAATTTCAGCGGTAACTTTGCTTTTCTACCCACATCAGACCAACTCTAACCAAGGGGAAGAGAACGACGTTATGGGGCAAATGCTCCTATTTTCCTTCGTGTCTTTTGTTATAAATCACAGCTGCAGTTTCTGGAAGGGCAGACCGGGTTTGCAGCAGCACATCACCTTAATCACACCCTAAGGCTGGACCGTAGAGCAAATAAAAGCACAGGCGAAAAAAGAAATCCCAGATCTGCGGAACCCTCCGACAAGATTTTCTATTGGGAAAATTCCTGCCTGCTGAATGAAAGGCCCCAACACTACTGGAGCACTGATGTTGACTATGTCAGTGCTAAACACAGTATGGTTTTTTTTTTTTTGCTTTCATCCTATTCAAAGACCTAACAAAAGGTAAGCTTGTTATCAGTTCAAATCAAATCCACGGTTAAGGTGACACATTTCTGTCACACCTCTCAATCCAGCAAACAGTTCTTCACACCACTGTTACAAGATGACCCAAAAAATCTCGGCTGTCTCCAGAAAAAGTTCAGAGATGCTGTATATACAAATCACAACTCCTAGCCAAAGAGGCTGGGTACGAAGTGACCCCTAACACTACTGCTCTCTACTTCTACTGATGCACAGCTAATGAGGCTGGGGTTTTTTTTTGCTTGAAATTCAGCATTTAGCCTGAGATGTCTGCATGCCATTTTCCCAGACACCTTCATTCATGGGCTCCAAATAAAGCTTTGCTGCTACTTTCCTACAATCCCTCCAAAAAGAGAAAAAAAAAAGTTTGACTTGGGGTTTTTTTTTTTCCATCCCTTCCAGCATTGGCACATCTATATGCTCTGTTTGTTTGTTTGTTTTTCCAGGAAGGTTTCTCTTTCTCTCCCTCATGAGTTTTACAAGCACTACATCAGCCTTTCCTGCTTCCACAGGCTGAGGTCCGTGCCCAGCCAGGCCCCATCTTTGCACCCAGGCCCCAGTTCTGCTCTGTCATCCCCTTCCCCTGCCTGGGTGACGCGGCAGACGGGAGCGCAGGGGGAGTTTTAACAGCCTGGATACGCCCGGAGTTTACAGGGAAATGAAACAGAAAAGCAGCTTCCCCTGATCCTCTCCGGCGTGTGCCGCAGGCAGCTCGCACCAGAGGGCACCAGTGGGCTTCTCCCAGCCCTGTGACCAAGCTGTGGCTGCCTCTCCTTCCTCCAGCGAAAAGCAAACCTCACACCTCTGCACTTTTAAGTCCCTATTTCTCTCTTCTCATGGGCTATCCCAGATTTTAGAGACGTTTTCTTTGGTTGGGTTTGGCTGGTTGGTTGGTTTGGTTTTTTTACAGAGGAGCACCCAGGGAACATCACACCGGAGACACGACCCTGTGCTGCTTTATCTGGATCAATGTCTCACGAGGATCAGATCGTTGGCACTGCTCTACACACAGCCAGTTTGATCCAATAGAGCAGCTCTGTCGGAAGGCTCCATATTTGGGAGCGCAGTCATTATTGGAATAAAAAAAGAACAACAGCTCGGGCATATAAACAGGACAGGATGATGAAAAAGCTCTGAATAAGGGGCTCAAAATCTACTTTGTTATATAAAGCTAAATTTATAACTCACTTCGGTGTGAGATAAAAGCAGGCTAGGGAAGGAGAGCAGCAGTGTCTACGTAGGTGTGCCTGCGCCGCACGACTTACCCTGACAATAAGGATCCACTTAATGAGCGACAGACCGAACCCAGAGATGGCCCCGTATCTTCCTGCAGCTGAAGTAGTCAGACAGAAAGACAGGAAAAATCCAATCCAGTTGAAGAGGAATGCCACTGAGAAAGCAGGAGAAAAGCAGCAGGTCAAGCCCTTTTCATATTCCAAGGGAAAAAGCCCCATAAAATCCTTGCACACAGGTTTTTCCTGGTGCTACGTAAACCTAGGCGTGAAAATAACTCCAGCTATTTTGGGTCACTGCCTGGAGAAAAAGTAAGCTCAACTTACTGAAGAAAGTTAGCATGAAAATGCCATCGTTTCCTATCCTCAGCTGGTCGGTGTCGTCAAAGTCATCCCGTGTCACAAAGTCATCGTCCTGCAAATCAAAGGGAGGTGAGGTGTGGGTGGATTTAAGTCAGCCCAGTGCATATAGCAGTCCCAGTTCTGCAGGTGACTCGTCAAGAAAGGGCCAGAAAATTGTACAGCCCTCCAAAAACAAGCAGCGTACAACGCAGGGATACAAAATTATTTGTTTACATTTAAGGGGCAGGGGGGGTAGAATCCTAAATCTCAAAAGGCTAGAAATGCAAGCAGGAAAAATTCCTGCCTCTCATCCCGAGGTGATGCAGGGCATGAAATATTATCTACATAACATGAAATATTTTCAAGACAGTCAAGATCCAGCATGTTCTTGTTCTCGCTGTAAAGAATTCCCCTACTCATCAAAAAAATTCAACTTATCTCAGCAAGGAATTTGGCGTCTATCAAGAAGTAAAACGAGCACTGGACATCTGACACTAGCAGGGGTGGAGGAAGAGGCTGAACAACAGATCATGTTGAAAAAAACACCAAAAGAAATTTAAAAAAAAAAAAAGAAAAGAAAAAAAGAATTCTTCTGACAGAATGGTTTTATCACCCTTGCGTCAGCTACACTGACCTCTGGAAAAGCCAGCTAAGTAAGCAGCAGAGTATCAAGGGTAGATGTGTGAGATGGCTGAATAATTAATCCTAAATCTTCTCCTTTAAAAAAAAAAAAACCACACAAAAAGCAAAGTGTGACAGCACAGTGCCTCTGTCAGCCTGCCAAACTCATCTGGATAGCCCAGGCTGGCATTACCGAGATGTCTCACATCATCATAGCTGCCCAGAGGAAAACTACCAAAAAACTCTCCAGTTAGCCCCAGAACTCTCAGGAGTGTGCAGTATCACCACCCCAGCTTAATAAAACCCAAGTGATTTAAGAAGTCACGACATTTGATCGGTAGGAGTTGAACCAGAAATTCTACACAAGGAAGGACACAGAGGCGGCCGAGAGCACTCACCCGTCCAGGAACCAAGGGAATTGTGGCTTCGGCCTTGGTTCTCTCCGCCTCGTCGTAACTGGGCAGTGTCGTGGCCACGTTGTAAGATGGAGGCTTAGGAAATCCTGACTCATCCTTGTAGTCAAAATAAGCTTAAAAAAAAAAAAAAAAGTTATATAGAAGGTAACTTGTCAGTTCCTTAAGAACATCGCGTTGGGAACAAGAAGCAATCGGATGATCTCAAAAGACCACAGCACCCCAGACTGTTGAAGCTTGTCCCTCCTGTCCCCTCCCCACCCTCCAGGCTCCTGCCATCCCGCAGCACCCGATCTGATCTAAAGGAACAGGCTGAGCGCTGACATGCCAGGCTGGGCTGGCTTTTAAGCCAATGACACAGGCTGTGTCTCTCCTGACTCCCATAAACAGAAGTAGTCCCATTTCCAAGTGGTTTGAGTGAGTCAAAGACGCATCACTGCAAACTTCAGGCTGCTGGTGACCAGCCTGTCCACGGAGAGAGACTTCGAAACGTTTTCTGAGGGAGGGGAAGGGGACTGGAGCAAAAATTCAAACATTTCTGAGCCCTGGTCACTCAGACGTGCCACGAACCAGAACTAGAGGGACATCTTTATGGCTGGTGTGCCAAGGCTGGACACTCAACAGGCAGCCTGAGAAACACGGTATTCAAACTTCCACCCCAAGCTGGCCGGCTGCTGGAGAGACTGACAGCATATTGCATTTGATTCACGAGTCTCATTTGAACAGCTGACTGAGAAAGTTCTGTCTTCACCTAAGCCAGAATGCTCTGATACGTAACCAACACAAACCAAACTGCTCTGCTCACGGCTACCAGTGACAGGACAGCAGCACGATTCCAAAGCAGAACCCTTATGACCAAATCCTCAGTTATTGAAAGCTGCAGAAAGAGTGAATTCTTTAACCCCGTTTAAGTAACAAATCCTGTTTGGAAGGAGCACAGCAGCACCCAAATGCCAAATACCGAGAGGAGAACCACAAGTCCTCACAGCACTTAAGATTTTTAACTGCCTTCAGCCTACTGGGAACACTGTGAAATGGAACCTGAACACCACTCGATGGGATGACATCAGATGAACGCGGCCCAAATGCATCTTCCAAACCACAAGTAACAGTGGTGTCTCTGGATCAATTCTGATCCTTTGCAGCGCTGGTAAGGACGCTGCAATGCCAACCATCAATAAGGAGAACAATTAAGGAGGGAAAAAGAACAAGAAACAAAGGCAGCTACTTCCCTTTGGCCCGATTTACCTGTATTCTCCGCAGAAATGCTGCTGTAAGGCGGAGGGGCATCGTTCACCACCGGAGCAGTCTCGCCTGGCTCCTCTTCATTCTGAAGCTGAACAGAGCCACACACAGGAGGGGTTAACGGGGTTTCTCGAGTGCTGTGAGATTACCTCTGCGGTTTTCATTGCAAATGGCAGACCCTTTTGGAAGAAGGCTGTTCTACGGCACCACGGGGCACGCAGCGGCTGCTCTGCCTCCCAGCGAAGCACTCCCGCTTGAAATGATCAATAAGCCACCTCAGGTTTAATGTGGTTTTCGATCATTTCCTCACGCACCTGGACTTCGACAAGGCACAGCACACGTCTTTCCAATACCTTTCCATTTCCTCGGACTCCTCAGCTCACACTGCTTATTTGCAGCTGGTTTAGGGGAGGGAATGGCAGGAGGTATCCAACAGAAGACTCCACTGCTGCCTGTGGCTGTGCTAAGAAAGCTTCGGGATTTTTTTTCATGGATCTATTACATAATGATACATTAAGCCTGGATCTTGCCATTTCCCTTCAACCTTTCACACTGTATGACTAAACAGGAGACAGTTTATTTTGTGCACCGAGCTTCCCACGGGCTCTGCATAAATAGCCATACAGCTTATCAAACATCCAGCGTCACGTGCGCGGAGCAGGCACACAAGGACCAATACTGGGCCGGATGCGTTCAAAGCGGAACACACTGGAAAGGATTTTACAGATCAGCTGCCATCTTTTTTTTTTTTTTTTTTTTTTTCCCCTTCTTTCCATTTCTCATCATCTCAGCAACAAGGAAATTGAGTTCTGATGTAGAAACACAACTCTTTTCAAGGCAGGCACCTTGGGACTGAAGCACACGGCTGAACACAGAAGCACCACCCTCTTTTGTAATCACCACAAAACAGCAGCAACCCTGAAACGTCTTCCTTAGCATCTTCTTGAGCTCTCCCTCCTGCACACCCTTGCTGACACTCTTGAAGCCGTGCACAGTATTTTGCTTTTTCCCCTTTGGAGAGACATGTTGCCATTCAAGTCCTGCTCAAGCATTTAATGCAAGGGGGGGGAATGTTCTTAATTTACTTGCGTGTCTTACCAGGATAAAAAAACCACAAATCATCTCACATTTCTAAATGGAGGTTTTGCTTTATAGAGAACTGTGCTCTATCTCGGGTTTTCCCTCCTTTTGCTGCCTAAGCTCAAAGATCAGACGACAGCCCTGCCCTCTGTAAGAGTCAACACTTTTCCAGATGTTTTAAGTGCAACTCATTGGATGTTTGCATCCAAACCCGGGCTGTGCGTCTGGGCTGTGAGACGCCCGAGTCCTACAAAAGCTCGCCGAGAAGAATGCCGATGGTTTCGCGTTCTCTGCCACCGGCTGCACAACGGCCAGCACAGCAAGAGCGACTGCAGGTCGGGCTCCAGAGCCCTGCGGCCAGACACCGTGTCCCCGCTGGCCTCCACCTCCTCTGCGCGGAGGCTGCTCTCCTCCCTGCCCTGTCATCGCTCCTACGCCATCGCGTCACGGGGATTTTAAGCACGCCTCTGTTAAAGGAGTTTAACCTAGTAAGGTTTAAATGACTGGGGTTAGCAGGTGATGACATGGGCAGTTCTGCCAGCAGGTCCAAGTGGTTGGCTGAGAGGAGGAAAGGGAAGAAATGACACTGGGAAGCACTGGAAGAAGTTCAGCAGCACTGTCACCTGCTCCGCTGCACCAGACAACAGACCACCACAGCCCTGCACTGTCCCACCGTCCGATGAAGCTCACTCACCTCGCTGCTCACCTCTGCCCTATCCCTGGCACCATCCCAGAGGAGGCTGGCCGGGGCTCTGAGCACCCTGCTCTAGCTGCAGATGTCCCTGCCCATGGCAGGGGGTTGCACTACGTGACCTTTAAGGGTCCTTTCCCACCCAAACCAGCCTGTGATTCTACACCCCAACAGCAGCCTCTATCTCTTCCCATTCCCGTCTTTCAAATGGGAGAGGGGGAAGAAAAGAGGAAGCTGGTCAGCCCCAGGCTCTCTGGGTAAGGCTTCCCCACGTGCCACAAAGCTGAGCCCTTTCCTTCAAGGAGAAATTAAGCAATCCAGATGAAAATTTAATCCGTATTATACCAAGAGCACCTCCCAGCCCAGATGCTGTGGCTGGCAGCAGGAGACATCTAAAACGCTGGCCTGCGGCCAGCCGTGAACCACACCAAATCCATCCCTTTCTGCATCCCGGGAGCGAGCCCTCGGGGCACACAGGTACCTGCCACCCTGTCTCAGGGCGCAGCAGCAATTAGCGCGATAAACTGCAGCAGGTCCTGTAACAAGGAGGCATCTCCATCTTTTTCAAGCCACCTAACGCAGCGAGTCCTTACCAAGAAACAAAAATGCTTTCTTTTCTAAACCCCGTGGAGTTCAGTCATTAGAGGAAAATGCAAAGTAACTTGTGCAGTAATTGTCTATTAAAATAAGCTTTAAAAAGAAAAGAGAGCGAGCAGTGCTGCAGAAATGGCAGAGCAGCTTGCACACAGCGTGAGAGGGGCAGCCTAAGGGACAACCCAGTAAAGCAGACTCAGACTCGCTGGTTCAGTCTCCAGCTCTGCAGTCTAGGAATTCCCAGGGAATGTTCCACCGGGCTTATTTTCAGTCTACCCATGAAAATTCAATACTTTTCCTCTTTTTTTTTTGTTCTGCTGATGCAGGACCCAGTCTGTTAATGGAGGAGAAAAGGCTCCGACACACGAGGGACGCTCCCTGGATACTGCATGACCTGCTCCCCCAGTGAGGGGGTGGCAGAAATGAAAACCCCAAATTTTGTACCAAAGTAGACAGTGGACTAGATGATCTTTTGAGGTCCCTTCCAATCCCTAATGTCCCGTGATGTACAACCTAAAAGGTCCATCACCAAGGGAGGGGCCGGAAAGCACCAGACGTGACGGCACTGGAGATGAAATGAAAGAGGGCACAGGTAGAGTAACATCAGTTCCTACCCCTGGGCTTCTTACAAAGTTCTTCTCTCTCTCTTCTTTTAACCACCCCTCGCCCCAACTTCTCAGGCTTCGTGCAAATATTCTTTACACTAAATCAGGATTCCTATCGGCAGAAACACACGTTCACGCCGCCGTGTATCATCAGTGTTTACTGCATTCTGGCTCTCGTTTTCCGCCGTGGCACACAAGGCAGAACTGCACAGGAACCCCACACAGGAACCCTCAAAGGAAGACAACCCTGCTGTGATCTGGGGTTTGTTGTTGCGAAGGTGTCGCTGAGATTTCCCAAAGGCAGATATTTAGGCTAATGACAGAAAGAGAAACAGGGGTGTTTTTTTTAAAGGTGACAGGATTGATTTTTATTTTTTTCCCCCCCCCCAGAACGGTGAAATCATAACCACTGCAAGCCAGACATTAAAATAACTGCATGAGTAAATAAAGAAGTTAAAATGTAGCACTACTAAATTTGAAAGTACTCCAGCAAGGCACCAGCCTGCCCATAAAAAGCCTGCCCTTCCTTGCCATTGCAACACCCCGACCTGCCTCCTTCCCTACCTCTGGCCTTCCGGAGGCAAATGAAACCTGCAGCCGACTCTGAAGAAGAGGATTGTTTTTATTAACTTAAGCTTTACTCTGAAGGTACCTTGATTTGAAATCCTGATTTTTGCCCCGTGCTGTTGCAGATTCCTATAACTTAATATCAGCTTATTAATCAGCGGGAATAATGACAAGCTATTAGACAAGTCAACCCACACGCACCGGCCCTCTCCTTGAGGAGCAAATAGCTGTTTTCTCCTGTCGGCTCTTACTGCTCGCTGAACCAGGGGAGTCACAGCTCCAAACAGCATCTCTACCCCAGCTACCAGTGCCCGGGCACAGTGCTGTGCAGCTCCGAGATGACAGGCTTGGCAGCTCTGCCATCTAAGCAAACCCTCCCTGGCTTCTCCCTGTCCCCAGAGATCACAGAATCATCAACTGTTTGGGGCTGGATGTGACCTTTAAAGCTCATCCAGTCCAGCCCCCCTGCAGGGAGCAGGGCCATCTGCAACCAGAGCAGGGTGCTCAGAGCCCCGGCCAACCTCCCCTGCGATGGTGCCAGGGATGGGGCAGCCACCA
>JAAGNO010014961.1:0-13932 GCA_033439905.1 Ceryle rudis
AAAGCACCGTTTGGCTTGCGGCCAAACTGCAAACCCCTGGACTGGTGCCCTCCCCCCGGCCCGGCGGCCAGCGGGGGAAGGCGGAGGGGCGCTGTGGACGGGACGGGTACCGGCCCCGGGACACGGCCTCGCGGCCCCGTCCGGGGGGCGGCAGCGGCTGGCGGAGGGCGGCCCCGGGCTCCGTCCCGCAGCTCTCCCCTCACGCCGCGGCGTGCGGGGGCAGTGCTGCGCCGCTTGGGCTGGAACCCGGTAACCTTGGGGGTTTAGGTTGGTTTATTTTCGTGGTAGGTTTTTTTTTTTTCTTCTTTTTTTTTTAATTTTTTAATTTTCTCTCCTTTTTTTTCGCCCCCTCCCCTTGCCTGGCAATCGTGTCACCGCCTCTCCGCGCACGCAACAACTGCCGAGCCCGCGGGGCGGGCAGACGAGGGCCCGGCCGGAGCGCTGCGCACCCGCGGAGCCGGCGCGGGCCGGACACCTTAACGCGGGGGAGGAGGTGCGCACACGCGTAGAGGAGGTTTCCACCCCGGTAAGCTACGAGACAAAAGTCCACCGGTGCTGAAAATGTTGGATTTTTTTTTTTCTTTTCTCACGGTTGTGATTGGGTTCTGATGATGTTTTTTAGTTTTGGGGTTTTTTTTAAAGTTACTGCCCTTAAAGTTGCCGAACCGCGGGTCGGTGGGCGGAGGTCCAGCCAGGGTGATAGAACCGCGCACAGCGCACGTCGGGGTTTAGAAACTCTTCAGCTTTTGCTGTTGGTACCGCGTTTCTGGCTGCGCACGAATCCCAGAAACTGCTTTGCGAAACAGTTTTATTTTCACGGAGTAATCTTCCCTGATGGCTGTGTTTTCAAAATGTTTGGCAATCAATTCTTAATACCTACGCTGTTTTGCAAACTGGCTTTTTCAAGGCGTTACTGGCTCAGCTGCCATGGGGGGGTTCCCCTCGCCCTGCGCACAGGCCATCGGGCTTTAGGGTGGACAAGAAATGGGGGAAAGCTGCTTACTTCAGCATCTTAGTAGAAGTTTATCAACAAAACGAGATGCCAGGGTTTTTAAAAAACTTTAATTAAAATAATTATAAGATTCAGATCATTTTAGTATTGGATTTTCCTAAATACATTTGTATTTAAATTTACATTTAATGCCTCCTAACTCTTTGAAGAATAACCACCAGCCAAGCTTCTGATGCATTGCCGCTGCAAGAAGATACTCGTGCCCAAGAACATTTTCAATATTCATCAGTAATGCATTTATAAAGAGAGAGGTCCATGCAAAAAATGTAAATGTACAAGGAAATAAATTTAAAGAAATCCTTTGCATTTGCAGCCCTGGAATTAAATCAGTCCACTTTTTTAATTCAGCTTCACAGATACATTTGGGAGTGTAGTTAACTGTTTCAGTGCCCTGCCAGAGGGGAGGGGGGTTGGTCTTGGCCGCAACCCAGGAGACCCCCGGTGCAGGGGAACAAAAGAATTCCTGTGGAGCCCACCCTAGGCCATCTCTGTTGGTCCCCAGCTGCCAGACACCATCCCCAGTGAGCCTAACTGGTGTGCTGTGACTCCTCCCTGGGCACCGTGCAAGGAGCAGGGCAGTTACAGTCAATCAGATAAAGGGGAAACCACGTTTAGAGTCTAGTTAACTTTGCGGCTTATTCCGTCCAAGTTGTTACAGTGGAATTAGTCCTTTTATTTTGGAGGTCAGTTGTGTTTGGTTCCTAGTGAGCTTTTGTATTATTGGTACTTTTTTCTGTTAGAAAATATAAGGAAGGTTTTCCTGCAAATATGTAATAACTTAAAAAAAAAAAGTGGAAAACAGTGAGTTTTGTATGTGTGTCTGTATCTAAAAATATGCATATATCCTCTGGAGTTCAGGTTAGGGTGAGGGAAATTGGCTGGGTTTACTTTTCACAGGAGCTGTCGTTAACTTTTGCATCCATTTGTTCTGATGCTATTTTTTTCATACTGTACTAGGAAAAAAAATGGTGTGGTCAGTGACCAAGTTATACAAGGGAGTTTAATGACAGGCACCATTTTTATTGCTGTCACTGTTGTTTTAAAGTTCCTAGATTGAAAGGACTGAAAGGCAAAGATGCTGTAAAAAGATGCAACTCTGCGCCGCAGAAGCAGCCCAGAAAGGAGGTGGGAAAAACAATGGCAGCTGGGGAATCCCCCCTCTTGGAAAGGTGATGTGTATAAAACAATATGGAGCCTGTGCCCTTACACCCCCTGCTTCTTATGATCTTCTCACTTAACTCAAACCTCTTAGCCCCCCTGTGAAGTAGGTTTTAGTCTATTTTGTAGACTGGTTAATTGTACTGCAGAAACCCTAAGTGGACATGCCAGAGGCTACAGAGGGAGCCAGCAGCTCTGAAATGGGGTTGGCTGCCAAGCGCTACTTTGTTCAGGCACTGCCACTGAGCCTGCAAGTTTGGAATGACTGTATTATTTCCATGTGGTGCCCCCTCCAAGCTCTTTTACAGTCTTTTTTTACCAGATAGAAAGATGAGGACTGTTGGTCCAAAAGAAGTTTGGGCTCCAAGCACTCATTAAGCTTGGAAATTCTGCTCAAAGTGCAAATCATACAGCAACTGTCCTAAAGGATGAGATTCATAATCTAAAGGGCCTTAATATAACTAAACTTTGGCTTCGGAACCACTTCTGTTGTAAGAGCACAGAAGGCAGAGTATGCCACTAGCAACTGGTTACATACTACAGAGGAAGAAAGAGACTTCTTGTGGCTTTTACTGACGTTTAAATATATTAAAGGATAATTTAAGGAAATAAGCTTTTAATGTTAGCTGCTACTGTGGGAGGAACTCTATGAGATGTCTCTTTCTCCTTGATGAGTATTACCCCAGTGGTAGGTGCAATTTTGGCTTTCAACCTCTGCAGTCAAATACATCATTCACAACTCTAGAGGCGGAGTCGACAAGACAGGTCTTCACTTGGTGTTGGGCTAGGCACAGAGAGATGTGCTGACTACTAGCTTGCATTTCCAGAATTGTCCAGACTTCCTAAGTTCCTGGCATCCCCACGTGCTATGCTCACTAACAGGATTTCATGACAAGAGGAGATTTCACAGCACCGGGCTTCCACTGAGGAACATGAAGTTTTGCACTGGTTGCAGCACACTCTCTTCTGCCCGAGAAGACCAGGAGCAGCTGGTCACATGGAGTCTGGGAGCAGAAGAAAAGCAACAGTATGTGTTGCAAATCTAAGAAATGCCAACGGCACAATGGGGAGGAGGCATGAAATAAGAACAATGAATTTCTGCTCAGCATCATGTGACTTGACAGGACTCAAATCCTCAAAAGCCTACCAGTGATATTTCTAGGGACTTGTTATAATAGTAAGATTAAAACAAACAAACAAACAAAAAAGAAACAAACAAAAAAGCCCCATCCAACGAATGCAATACCAAATTCAATTCCACTTTTACATTTTTAAAGATTTCAAATGCTTTCTGATCTGAAAACTGCAATTTCCTGCAGGAAGTTTAGAAAGCCCAACCACCCAAGGACCGTAACTGCAAGGAAGCCTTGTACAGAAGGCACAAACACATCTGGTCTCGCAACCCTTAAGTCAGGATTCTGTATATTATGTCTGCTCACAGGGCTTCTCCCTATTCTGCGAAGCTAGGAGCCAGGCCCAGGTCCTTGGAGAATCTAGCTTCTTGCCAAAAAAGCAGGAGTATGAAAACCTGGGGCCACTGAGGGCTGCTAGGCTCCCTGCCACAAAGCTAAGATCAGAGCTCTGAAAGGTGTGGCACAGATCCTGGAAGAGTCGGGAACTCCAAAACCCTCACTTGCTTCAGGGCTAATGGGGAGCTGGTAGCCAAAAAGCCTCTGAGTCCTGGCTCGCCCATGAGCTGCGTACTTGGAATCACAGCTAGAGGTTGGTTTCCACATTTTCAAAACAAAACCATTTTAATTATTTCAAACTTGCACTGCTGCTTTTTTTTTTTCCCTTTCTCCTCAGACTTTTACTTTCACAGGAAATTCAGAAAATCAATTTCAATTTTAGGATAAAGTTTCTGGGAACGGGCATTTCTTGAATTCCAATAAAGAAAACAATCAGTGAAGAAAACACTTCAATCAGTTGCACTCATTATGTCTGACTTCAGAATATAGGAAAACCCATTACAATTAACATGCAAAAGTAATAAGCACATAATAGAATACATTCAGCACCAAACTGCCTCCCTGACCCTGCATCCTAACACCCCAGCAGGCATCTTGAGCATTTTTCACCTCTGAGAAACAAAACAACAGGAGGCTTTTCTCAATAGAAGTTCCAGGCTGATTGCAGTAACAGCAGCAGTGTTTTTATTGTCTTAGCACACTGGACTTTTATCATTTTTTTTAACTCCCTCAGAAGCAGCAATCATGGGAAACTTAACAGAAGTGGTTTATCCTCTGCCACAAACAAGTCAGTGGTAGTCTTGAGGTTAGATAGCAACAGTAACCCTTAGTCTTACTGAACAATAAAGCAAACTGTTCCTAGGCAGACATTAATGTCTGATTAATAGGCTGAAGAGTAGCAGGTTCTGATTTTCCAGCATAAAAATTCCCCTGGAAATCTTCCAGAGTCCTCTAATGAAGATCAAAGATTCATTTTTTTTTAAGAAGCCAGGATGCCTTTATGTTGACCTTTAAATTGCTCGTGGAGAAGTTGTATCTGACATCTATCTGCATTCTTGAGATGAACTAGCACCAAAAGTTTACGGCTTGCCTGCTTTCCTGGCAATCTGAAGGTGACAAACTTTTCCACAGAGACTTAAGATACACTCCTTTCATATTTAATTGTCATCTGCCAACAAAACAAGCAGACTTTCCAGGCTGAATGAATCTTTTCCACTCACTTGAGCCTACCAGAGAGCCTAGTAATTCTACAGTTTTGTTTTAAAAACTCCTTTTTTAACTTTGTGATGCGTGGGGAAGCAAACCCTGAGGGATTATTGCTTCTGGCACCAAGTACTAGGTACACAACAGCAGTATCTCGCTCTGAGGACAGAGTTAAGGTGGGAGTTTGCCTTGGGCAGCATGTTAGAACACCTTCATCTTCTTGTCAGAAGTGAACTCGGTGAGAACAAAAAACTGTTTTGTACCAAAAGGCAAAGAGCTCGATCACTGGGGATCTTTGGTATGAATACAGACCATGAAAGTGAACCTTCATAATCTTTCTGAATTGCATTTTAAGGAGATACCTGGACTAGTGCTGAAAGAATGCTTCCATGTTTTTCCAATGTTGACAGCAAAAGGTAGTTGTGAGAGGAGGGAAACCTCCTCTCTCCAGCAAGCTCACATTCTAAATGTGAACAAAGGCATCAGAGAGGGAGATAGCTAGGAGAGAGAGGGAGTAGAACGCACAAGAACCCCAGAAACTAGGGCCAGGGAACCACTGAACCATTCCACTCTAGGATAAAAAGCAAAAGAGGGTTGGCTGGGGAAACAGGTCCAGTATCTGTCATCTGGCAGAAGTGTACAGAGTCCATAAGCTCAAATGCTTGGGGCTGAAGATTCCACACCAGATTTGCAAACAGACTAAAAAGGTTCATGATAAGGACAGGGAAAGGCAAGTTCCCACCTCCCCTGATGACCCATTGCTCCCATTTCTGATACCTCTTGCCTCAGTTTCCAGAAGATTCTTCCTTTTTTTTTTTTTTTTTTTCCCCCCTCAATTCACAAGGTCAAAACTGCAGTAATTACTTTGTTCATTATCCTAACAGCAGACAGCTTTGCTTATGCTGCTAAGGGTCGCCTCCCAAAGACCAGTACATCCCATTCTCAGACGTGTCTGTGATGAGATTTTACCCAACTCATACAGTCTGGATTACAATACAGTTTAGGAGGTTAGATGGTAAACATTCTATGCATTCTAAATAGTCTCCTCCTCCTTCTCCCTTCCCTCACCAACAGCTCAGCTGTTTTTCTGTTGCTTAAATGCAGTGAGTTAGATTAGTATGGCTTGATAAAGTTACTTGCCTCCATAATCATATTCCCAAGTTTCCCTCAAGCTATGTCCAAAGTCTACATTTCAAATGCAAATCACTGCTTCCAAGCTTCCATCTTTACCTGTCCCTTCAGTCTTCCCTCACTCAAAATCACTGTCTGAAGTCTCCTGACTTACTGTGTATCCATAACTACCTGTGCTAAGAGTGTTAGTTTGAATGAAGTTCAGTGTGCCTTTAAAGAGATAGGATTTATATACATCTCTATCTATCATTTACAATTACAGTCTCCACCTAATTAATTACAAACAGGATAGTTAGTCATGGCTAGCAGTAAAAATCATTAAAAACCAGTAAATTCAATAAAAATCCATCGATTCTTACTATACTATTCATGCTACTATTTTACTTTCTTAAAACAACAGAACAAGGACACGAGAAGTCTACAGCTTCCCTCCATTACACGTAGGTTAAAGCAAATAACAGCACTTTATCTTGTCTGAATATTACACACTGAATTATGGGAAGCAGCAGCTATGAAGTACCATCTTAGCTTACTGTAGCCATTACAAACTGTAATGACCAGTGAAAATTAGTGACTTTCACCAAGCAGACAACATTCAGGTAGATTTCTCCATCAGTTCAGAATTAATTAATTAAGTCATAGCTGTACTCCCAAATTGCAAGAAATACCATTATTCCTAAGCATGAACATCCAGAATTTTGCTCAAACAGTATCTCGACCTACCGTTGCAATTTTATCACGTTACCTCAGCGCCTGCTACCATAAAACCCTAGGAATTTATTATTTACAGTATATCCTCTCAATCAGCCTCAAAATTAGTCCTGTAATGAAATAACCACAGAATTAATGTGTTAGACAGATAAAGGTATACATGGAAAAGAAGAAATTGCAAGACTTGCTATTATACAGGCAATACAGTTTTATTATGTTCTTCCACCAATTGTAGCAAAAAAACAGTTAACAACTGAATGAATAATCAAGGAAAATTAATTGTCAACAGAAATTTCAGAATTATGTTCTAAATTTTAGACCAGAAAGGCTTGACAGGGAGAAAACAAACCATATACACACTGTAATAATAGTCTCTATTATGAAGATTTAACGCCTTCTTTCAAAGCACTGAGATTACTGAGGCACCTTACTGCAGGTTATGTATCATCTCCTCTTTGGCAATGAGATGTGTGGTCTTGTTAACTAGGGCCATTAGTGAGTTGAGCTTGTGAGACCAGTCATTGAGTATATTGTTTGGGTCCTTAGGCCTCTGAAAATTGATAATTCCTGCCAGCCTGTCTACTTTAGCAAAGATGGTCTTATTAACTACTAGGTTAGACAGGAACTCCTCCGATTCCTGTAAAGACAAACAGCACTAAGTCAAGAAAATAGCATTTTTTTTTTTCTACAAAACATCAGAATTTCTTCCAAACAGAATTAAAGCACAGGAAACAAGATTTTCTTTATACTTAACAGAAATACAGCTGTAGTAATAGTGTACTCTAAAAAACCCACCCAATATTTTATTATTACACATGTTGGCACTGCGAGGTACTCGCAGGATCTATTAAAAAGTTGTTTGGGTTTTTTTTTCTCCCTCTGACCTACATTTGACTATCTATTGTGAAATTCAAAGTTTAATATACTACACCAACAGACTTGGCTACACAGAACAAGCTGTCTGCAAAGCAAAGTTTTTAATTTGCACTCAAAAAAACAACATGCCATGATGTACAAATCTCTTTGGAAAGCTCTTGAAAACACAAAGGGGGATGACAGGAAGAGTACTCCACCCCATGTGCCCAAAGTACCACCATCTATGAACAGTGAAATTTAAAGGTGAGAAACCCTGTATCTTCAGTCAGTTTTAATTACCCATCCACAGGAACTTTTTAACACTGAAAACACAAGACAAGAAGCTCCAGCATTTAAATGAGACCTTGAATATAAATTCATTTTTAAGAGCAGCTTTTGCCTTATGAGCACATGCATCATGAAATTGAGTTCTGCCTGGATTAAAAGTTTTCTAACTCCCATGAAAGCATGAAAATACACTCGGGGATTTGTTTTGACTAGTAAAGTGACAAACATTCAGATTACCACTATTACTCCCTTTTACACTACTTCTCATTAAAAAAAAAAAAAAACCCAATGAAGAGACTGGGAGTTAATGTTCCCAGTCTATCACTACAGCACACTTTGTTCCACCTCTAAGAGCTGAAAAAGCAAACAGGGGAATTACACTAAGGATGAAGCCAGGAGAGTTGCAAGGATAATACAGAGACAGATTTATAGTGCTATGACAACAGATACTATGTCCACGAACATTCATAAACACACAAGTGTTTCTTAGCAAGCAGGGTATTTCTGCAATGCTACATGTTTCTGCATTGCCTGTAGAACAATGCAATGATGATCTCTGGCATCACTTACAGAGCTTTTTACGCTAAAAAGTGAACTCGGAATCAAAAGAGAACGTTACTCTGCTCAATAGTTGCATTTCTGCCACAAGCCGCCCCACACATACACTTCCACACCCTTTCTGAAAGAAGGGTAAGCAAAGCAACACTTACATCGACAGACAGATCCAGGAGCTGTGCCATTCTCTTCATTGTAATTCTGGTATAATATTTAGCCATTATTCTAATATTCTGGAATAAAAGTAGAGAGTTACGTGCAAAAAATAATTGAAGAAGGCTGCAAAAATATAAAGGCCAATGTTAAAAGCAGATTAGGAGCTGTAGCACTCTAACAGCAGTCCAGCATAAGGTATGCGAGGGAGTTGTGAACAGTTCTTTTTCTTGTAAAAGGTATAAAATTCTCTACGTGACATATTAAGTAATGAGATCAACTAGTTATGAATTTAATATAAAGCAGACTTTCAAGTTTCTGCTCTGTAGAAATGTTAATGTTACATCTCACAACTTTGAGAGCAATATGCTCTCATGTGGCAACTGTGCCAACTCCCTATCAATAATAAAGATATACAAGCAAATAAAATGTAAATATAACGCAATGGAAAAGGCAATTCATCTGCTGCTTTACTATATACTTTTTGTTTCTCTTTGTAACTAAAATATAGCAAGGGAAAGCATTTTGAGTTGAGGCACTGAATACGTAGCTAATGCTTAAAGACAGCCATACTCACATGTTCCACAACTCTGTTCTTTAAGTCTTTCCATCTCTTTTCACCTTCCTCTGTACAACCAAAAACATCTGTTGCAGGACTGTCAAGGGATCCTTCTCGCAATTCTTTCCCATATTCTTCAACTAGGGCCGTCCATCGCATCAATTCCATGGTGGTAAATAGTTTCAGGAGGTCTCTAAACAGTTTAGTAAAGTTGATTTACAATCTTCTATTAATAAGGATCATTTTGCACTTAAACAGATCAAAGAAATAACTTGAAATGTTTTAATTTTATTACCATTAATATTGTTTTTCATTAATAATCTCTAATAATTCATGCTATTGAGGGTAGCTCAAGTGGTTCTAATAAATACCTTTCTCTTAGACATTTCTTTTAATGTAGAACTTGCACAGTCATGAAAATCTTGCAGTATTTTTCATACAGCATTACATTCCGAGATGCTTACAGCAACTTGGCATAAACAGATGACACTTGAACAGCTAGTTTGAAAGAGACCCTTTTTTATCTAAGAATTGTTTAATCAAAAGAATACTTACTTATACTTAGGGATTTCTTCTAGCTTTTTGTCACTACTAATTCTGTGCACCAAATCAGATTGTTCGTTGTCATAAGGCGAAAGAATAACATAAAGAACAACGCTCTTTAGTGCCTGTTTAAGAGGAAAGAGGGTGGGTTTTTTCCATAATTAAACAGAGGAATCAAGAATACTGCTCACAGAGCTCAGAGTTTAACATGTAAAAGGCTTAAGGCCAGCAGATTAAGAAGTTACGGTGAAACTGATGTCATCTTGCAGAAATGAACCCTCATTCACAGTGATACGTTTAAATTGATCCAGCTTAACTGAAATTCTAGTATTTAAAATAAATACGTGTAAAAAAATCTTCTCAAATACCCAACATCTGTACCACAGACACAACAGTATCATTTAGACCACACGTGCACGACTGCTTCTAATTTCTGCACTTGTATAAAACAGGCAAGACATTCTCAAGATTTCAAAGACAATATAATGAAAATGTTAGTTATAAATACTCATTCGAAATCAACTTTATTGTATCTATTTTCAACTAACCAAACTGTTAATACAGCCATTTAAAAAAATACCTAAAAACTCCAGACTGATGAGCTATTTAATCTGCTGTAAACTGATCTCTTCATTAAATGGGTATTTGCCAAATGGAAATACAGACATTTTATGTGTAATGGCTTTTTACCTGCTGCCACTTTTCACTTTCAGCCTGGATACACGGAGTATCATAAATGGCTCTGTAGTGCTTACAGATGGAAAGGTAGGAGCCTTCATGCTGATCCAGCTGGATCATTAAGTTGTAGTATTTCAACTTTAGTTTCTGAAACGGTATCAAACAGTAAAATTAATACAGCTCCCTGAAGCACGTGCATGAAATCCAACTGGATCTCAGAAAACAGAGAGATTCAAATGCATTTGCACCCAAAGAGAGTCATGTCAGCTTAAAACGGGGATGAAGGGGATATATATGTATATAAAACCTCCACTGACTTACTTCTGTGTTTTCTTCTTGAAAAAACTTTGTATTAATTTTTTTGCTGATAATTTGAGTCCGAATATAGTCTTTTACAGCTAGGCAGAGTCTCATCTGCTCCAAGATAAATTCTACACGTTCCTTCTTTTCCATTGAACCATAGGTTTCCACCTAAAATGAAAGTGTAACTGTTTTAACACCATGAAAGTACAATCAAGCGAAGTCTTAACTGTGCAAGAAGACTGGGAGGTTGTCGGGGGAAAAAAAAAAACAATACAAACCAACACAACAGAAAAAACCAGCTATTCCAGAGCAAGTGAAAATGGATATATAGAGAGTCCCCACTTACACCAGGGGAATCCCCTAACACTAAACTCAGTTCACTACTGAGAGAACTGAAATGTTTTCCGAATGGGAAATATTCTATATAACATAACCACGAGACTTAGAAAAGCAGTTAAAACTGAATTACACTTTCACTAATAACAGTTAATCTCATCCCAGGCATTTCTGCAGACGTACCTGATTAAGTTTCTAAACAATAATCTAAGAGCAGTCAGAATTCTTTTCTACTGCTGACATAATTTTGAGTTACAGGGCATGTTACCTGCAATTCCTGCAGAATAGAGGCAGCCTCTTTCACTTCACCATTCTGCTCTTTTATTGTTGCAAGCGTCTTTGTCAGGCGAGCACGTTCAATTTCCACATATATCTGAAATCAGCATCAGTAGTTTAAATATTGATATTTTCTAAAGAGTGCAAACTCTTAAGCTCACAAGACACCAAGGCATATATTTGATGTTTTCATACAACCAATTAATTCCTCGTGTATCCATAAAGTATACTGACACTATCCACAATATACACAGGTAAAACATGATGGATAGTTGACACACTGGAAGTATTTGGACCAAATTAATCTAAAAATTAACATCTAAATTCATCTACCATTCTTTAAGCAAACATAAAAGGCTATGCACTGTGAGTGAAACATATTTTGGTATTTAGATATTTTGTCTTCTAAAATATATTGAAACAGATATGAAGTCTGACTTTAATGGTTAATGTGTACTAGGTACTGTTTCACTCACTCCTAGCCAGCCATTAATCGACCGTACTTGATTACTTGATATAATGAATAAATATCTGTGTCATGGAAATATGATGAGTGTTTTGGCAACTTATTTAAATACAAAGCCTGGAAAATCATTTGCAGTCTTGTGGAAATACACTACTTGGCTTCTCAGGTTCATTTAAAAATTACTTTTGCTCTTATTTGAACAAGATTAAAAATACAGTTAAGAAGCTATGCTTTTAAAGGTGAACATTTTTATTCTACCTTTTAGACCTTCAGTCTTAAAACAAAATCTTACTTTTCCTTCTGTAACCATACGCAACGTGTCAATTAAGCGCAGTTTGACTGGTAAGTCTGTGATGTCTTCAACGTAAGTGCAGCACTGCTGGACCATTTTAGCAACTGCCTAGTATAATAAAAGAAAAGAAAAACATACTGTGTTTTTAGATTTTGCAAATGCATTTTGAACTACAACACTCAGAGGTAAGTACTAAACAGTTTCATATCAAACTAAAGAGGCTCATTTCAACAGAAAGTATGGAAGATACATCTCATGACTGATTCATAATAATGCATAAAATTGTGCTAGAGACGGATGCTACAAGTCAAATGGGATCCTGTTCTGTCATTCCTTCCTCAGTTTTTCCAGTGATAGTCAAAATAATTCATCGCATGTCTTCTGTTCTGAAAAGTAGTCCCCCTCTTCTGCCGAATCCACCCGGTTCATGTGAACATGGACTGACAAAACTTATCTGTTTGCCCCAAGACCTGCATGCCTAAAGGGAAGGTACATCTTGTCTTCAGTGTGTACTAGCCCTTCTCTTTAGGACACCTGTAGGTGTTTCAGGAAGGGATGGAAGAGGGGTAATTATTTCTGACTGATGTTTTTCTATCTCTGCATATTCCCACACAGGCACTAATAAACCATCATCCTTCAGTGGCAAGCACGGGTATTGGGATATGTTCTTCTGGTAGCAACACTGACAAAGCTGTTACGATTATTATTAAAATACCTACTTCTGAAAAACAAAACAAACCAAAACAACAACAAAATGACCAAAATGAAACTTCTGGAAAATTATTCCTCAAGAAAATTCATCTGAAATGACCCAAGTCTTCAGCCACAGTTTTGTGCAAGGGAACTAACCTGTACTCTACTTCTACACAAACTCCTAATGTTTCTGCACATTAGAAAGCCAGTAACCTTTTCTTCCTAAAACAATGATGCCATGAATAATACCTGTTGCTGACTTGTAATTTAAGTCAAACTAGACAAACAGAGCAATAAACTTTGTACCTTCTTAAATGCAAGTGCTTTCGGCTGTCCCGATAGCCCATTTCTCAGACAGAACTGAACTGCAGAGTATGGCAGTTTCAAAAGCAAGCACGTAAAGTATACACCTTATTTGTTCACGACAAATTGCAGTATCTCTGTTTAACATACACCTTACGTGAACATGAAAAATTAAGAGCATGTTTATAATACAGACTGTAGAAAAGTGTGAAGATTAATTACCACCTAAAAGTGCTGGTGTGCATGAAAGCAGCATGGTCACAGCTGCGTGGCCAAGAATGGCGAGCTGGACCACACAGAGCTCAGGTACAAGGTGAAGACAGACTAATTCCAGACATCAGTTTTACTACTGGCTTTCAAAATGTCAACAGAAGCTAATTACAATATATTAAGACAGGTGTCAGCAAAGTCCCTACAGACAAGGGGGAATCGGATACGTAATTCAGCTCCAAATACAAATGTATTTCTTGTTACAAAGGATTAAATTCACCTGTTTTAACTGACTTCTTCTCTTTGATAGAAGAATAATATTTTCATTGAGAGCATCCCAGTCTTTAGCTTCGTAACACATTTTCACTATAGCAACTAAGATACGGGATGTGGAAACCATGTCAGATGCCTGTAACAGACCAACAGCACATTAATGAGGGGTTAAACAACCTGCAGACTCCTATCACTTGCACTTTTGTTATACGTAGAGAAAAAAAAAATATAAATAATATCGTGCTTCATTGATTTCCTTTTAAAAAAAAAATAACAACAGAAGACTGATAGAAACATAGAAACGTCTGGGTTGGAAGGGACCTCCAGAGGTCATCCAGTCCAACCCCCCTGCTGAGAGCAGGGTCATCCTCAACTAGAGCAGGTTGCGCAGAGCTTCATCAAGCCCCACCTTGAATGTTTCCAGGGATGGGGCCTCAACCACCTCCCTGGGCAACCTGTTCCAGT